>VNJS01013405.1:0-155289 GCA_008042575.1 Drosophila watanabei | reverse complement strand
CCCAAAATAGAGCGTATTTGACCTTAAGGGCCTGTGCAAAGCCCAAAACGCTTTTTAATATTTGCCATTGACAGGAGTTGCTCCTTCAGCTCGTGTGTCTAATAGGTTCAAACTATATTTAGTCTTCTTGTAACAAGTTTCCTTGATAGTTTAAAGTCTGATTTATTAAAGATTTTAATTATAAATTCAAGAGCAGACCTGAAAGGACCAGATTTTCTCTTTCGAACTATAGGCCTCTTCAAGCTCAAAGCCGTTTTTGGAGGGCATTGGTTTCGAATCTTCTGTTAAGTCAAATATAAATGACATTTATTGACTAACGCTATTGCATTGAATTAAATTTTTCAAAAACAATCCACGAGTTTAGCTATTTAAGCTAGTTTTTTTCCCGGTTTCTTTAATTTAGAAGTAATACTACTTTCTATCACAGTACAAGTTTTTTTGCACCCCAATCAAGCTTAAATGTAGTAAAAATGTCATAAATTAAATAACAAATTACAAAAAATTAGCAAAGAGTGGGAAAAAATGAGTTCTTTACTTAAAAAATTAAGATTTTACCAAAGTGTGCCAATTATATGACCACCCAAAAACGTCGATTCTTGAACAAAATCGAAAATTTAAGGAAAACCGAAAAATATAATGGGACAATTAATAGCACATTCTATAGTTTATAAGTCCAGTATTAAGTTACAGTAAAAGTTTTTCTTTTAAGTGGTTAACATTTCGGAAAATAAATGAAGAAAAATGAAATTTTTTTTTGTGCCAATTATATGACCATAGCTGTATATATGCAAGGTTTCTGCAGAAATTTGTGTTGGTTTTGCAAATCACTTTTGAGGCACTCCAAAAGTATGCTACAATATTTAATTGTTGCACACTTTATGCACTTTGATCCCAGGAGCTACAAGAGCTAGAAGCACCAATTTTCCAGACCACACTCTCAAAGGTTTTCTGGAGTTAAAATAAATATAGTTGACATTTTTGGGTCACATCTACTACCGCCCACACAAATCAAACATTTCATAAAGATATTTAACAGGATAAAGCTTGGTAGCAAAAGAATATACTTACTCGAATTTTTGGTTAAATAAAATACTATTTATAGTTTTAAGTTAGTAAAGTTTAAATAGAAATAATTAAGAAACATTATAGCTGTGAGTACGTAAAGTTTCTCTGAAGGATAAGCCTAGGCAACATGGTTGCATTGCCAGCAGCAACCATGGATGTTGCTCAACATCCTTCTGTCTGGCAACATGTACCCAGCAACCATTTCCGGAACATTTCGTGTAACATTATAAATCACAGTATAATTGTTGACTTTACTCTACTTTGACTTAAAGTTATACTTTAAATTTTATTTTATAAATTTTTAATTTCATTAAAATTTATTTTAAATTTTATAAAATTTTATGTTAAATTTTGTTTTAAATTGTTTGAATAGTTTTTTAATTTATAAAATGTATTCAGCAAATTAAAACATTTTTTTAGCCTTCTTTTTATTATATTAATTATTATATTATATTATTTATTTATTTTTAGTTTTATTACTATTATTTTTTTCTTCATTTAATCATTTAGATAGTTAATATTTAAAAATTAATAAAATGTTGGGAAATGTAATTAAAACTATATTAAATTTCCCAACATTTTATTAATATTTAAATATTTAAATAATAATTATTATGGACTCTGAATTGTATTTTAAGTGTTATCAAATTCTTATTGTAATTTTATGCATTATTTAAATGAAATTATTTTTTTACAACATTAAAATAAAATTTGTTTGTTTTTTTTTTGGTTAATTGCTAATATTAATCTACTTTAATTTCATGATTATTGTTTTGTTTTATTAAATTTTGTAATCTGATTTGCTTGTATTCTTTATTAACTATTTTATTTTAATTTATTAATTCCTTTTAACTATATTAATTTGATTTAATTAAAATATTTTAATATAATATAATAATATAATAATTAATATAATCCTCACTTGATTCCTTGATACCCTGCACATGTCCAGGGCATCGATCGCATTGTTTTCCGGGAGCTGCTGCACAGCACCTTCGACATTGTCACCGAGGAGATCCTGATGGAGCGCATCTTCTGCAGCTGGGACAAGGCCCACGAGGGTCTGCCGCTGCGCCTCGAGGGCTGGCTGATTGGCCTGTCGACCTTCCTGCGTGGGACGTCGGCGGAGAAGGCGGCGTTCTGCTTCCGGGTCTATGACCTCAACACCGATGGCTTCATCACCAAGGACGAGATGTTCACGCTGCTGCGGAACTGCCTGATCAAGCAGCCGCAGGACGAGGACCCCGACGAGGGCGTCAAGGATCTGGTGGAGATTGTGCTGAAGAAGTTTGATCTGGACAAGGATGGCAAGGTGAGTGGTGCTTAGCTCACCTTCCTAGCTTAGTTAACCTTGACTATCCTTGATTAGGTCTCCATGGAGGACTTCATGGGCACGGTCACCGCGGAACCGCTGCTCATCGAGGCCTTTGGCCAGTGCCTGCCCACGGACAGCGCCGTCGTCTCCTTCTTCTCCACTCTGCAGGTCTGAGCTGGGATGTAATCCAATTAAATTCAATTAAACTTGTTTGTAACACATATTATTTATTAAATATATAACATTAAAGAATAAAGTAAGATAAAAGAACTCCAAGATACAAGATACACTCGGAGTAACTCTGACTATTGACATTTGTACCCTCACGTTGCTGGCAGATAACCTCTCGAAATAGTTTATGCTAATTGTGTGCCGCAATAAAATATAATTTTATTGCAAGTCCACATACTATATGTGTACTATATGCGCTATATAAACAAATGCAATCGGTCGTTATATTAACGCAAGTCCAACTTGAACTGGAGACCCCGTAACAGATGAGGCAAAAGATGCTTATGCACTGCCACAAAAGATGTATATATTTTCATATTTTATTATTAATTATTAGAAATTTTAATAGCGATTAGGATTAATTAATTGATATTTAATTATATAATTATATACAGTAGGTGAGGTATAAAAAAGCCATAACTTTGCAATAACTTGGATCATGAAAATCGATCAAAACTAAACCAAAAATTCATTGATTTCAATTCGGAAAGCTTTTCTAAGCCAGTTTTTATAATGTTAAAAAATCAGCATTATGAATTTTAAATTAAAAAAAAATCCGACTTATAAAGTTTCGAACAAATGTAGTATATTTTCTTTGTCTTAACATGGCTAAATCGATTCGGCTGTTGATGCTGATCAATGATATCTATGATTTATGGGTTTGGAAACGACTTCTTCACTTTGTCACAAACTTCTAACCTGAATCAGAATACTCTATCAGAGTAAACCAGAAAGGAAGTATCAATATATCGATACTGAATCGATATAGAATGGGAAAATCGATAGATGAATCGATTTCATAAACATATATCATTATTCTGTGCCGAAAAACAATGGAATAAAATATTTTGTATGCCAAACTGTATCAACTTTCGAAAGGAAAGTAAATATATACAAGTTAATTAAGGCAATTTTTCGCCCAGTGTATCTAGTAGTTGTGCAGTAACGGCAAATTGCAGGGTGAAACTAACTGGCTAACGATCCGGGGGCTCCAGATCGGATCCGAACGGATCGGAAGGTGACCCCGACCCAGACACACATATTGCCTGTAATTGGCACGTATCCACATTTGGATGCACGGATACAGATGCAGATCCAGACTGCATCTGACGGATGCACTTCAGAGGCGAAATAATAATCATAACGAAATTTATGCAAGCGTCGCCGCACTGAAAACAATAAGCCAGTCAAGCGCTGCGGTAATGCGAGCTAATTTATCCGATTAGCCAGCCGCGTCCACACGCAGAAATCCAGAACTGAGAAGTGAGAACTTAGAACTTGGAACTGGAGAACTCGGAACCCAGAACCCACAACTGAGAACTGAGAACTGGGTATCGCAATTGTCACGAATCTTGTTCATCTATTGGATGCATTCATGCAACGCCCAAAGCTCGTCCCATTCGGCGGCATTGTTTCATTTCATTGGGTTTCCCCATTCGCCACTCGCCTTGACGGGCCTCTATCCCCCCTTTCACCCCGCACTTGGATTTTCACTCAAATGGAAGGTGGACCAGACCGGACCGGATCGGATCGCAGCGGAGAACCGGAATGTGGGCAAGCCGTAGCCCCAAGGTGTCCCAGTTCGAGTGGCCGGAAAGGAAGAGGATGCCCTTGGTGGCGCCTCCAAGTTAATTCGATTATATATATATATAAATATATATATATATGTTGTTGTTGTTGTTAACTTAACCACAAAAAAGTGTCCTAGAATTAAGAACTTAACTTAAGTTAAATTAATCTTAATCTTAACCGGAATTTAGAGCAAAATCTTTTAGATTTTAGTTATAATTTTTAAGGTATTACAGCTAAATACATAAATTTCTGGACTATTTATTTATTTGAAGATTTGCACTTAAGAAACATGAAGAGTACATTTGAGAAGCAATTTAAAATATATTTATAAAACATAAGAAAAATAAACAAAAAAAAAATAGGCCCTTGCAGTTTGTACTCTTTAGATATTTTATTTTTTAATTATAAATAACTTTAAATAAATCAAATTACTGTTAGTTGTAGACTCATTAAAACTTTTACTACTTTATTTATTTTAAATTATTTTAATTATTATTTATTATATTATCTCAGTGCGACCTTACGTTTTGTTTCCCTTGTTAAAAAATAATTCTTAAATAATTTACATATTTTATATGATAGATTTATTAAGCTCTTCCTTCAACTACTAATAATAAACAAATAATAACCAAATCGATGTCGTAATCGTTAACCTATGATCAAAACGACTGCTTGAATGGATTAATCTTATCCGTTAAGCATTTAATGGGTTAATTAAAGGTGATTTTCAAATAGGAAGTAACCCATTTGACATGGACTTGAAGGGGTTAAACCCTATAGCCGGCCCAACTGGTCTATATTAGTTAATTAATTCATTAATAACACGGCCATGCCGGCTGCTACTTGACCACATTGTTGATCCGGTGAATTACGTAATGTATAAGCCACATATATAGAGAGGTGCAACCTATATACAGAACATACCATATTTGTAAATAGTGATTGCAATTTTGTATTTATTTCCCCGCCTGACTAATCTCGCTTATCGCCCATCGATATGGCCGGAGTGAGCTCTCGGGGGATAGTCATACTTTGACCCACAGAAAGTTGCGCAAACTGATTCATCACGGTGAGTTGGCAGCACCTAAGGACACGCGGACCCGTGGAGCTGTCAATCTAATCGCAACTTTAGATTAACTTATATGAAGGGGGTCAAGTTTAGAGGGTAAAAACGCGATCTTTTTAGGGGTTTATAATTCTCTTTATAAAGTTTAAGATATTTAAAAGGGTTAAGAGGTCAGAGGTTATAAGTCCAAGAAGTTGTTTATATATTTATTTAAGTGACTTCACTTATTAATATTACTTTACTTTAGTTATTATTATTATGTTACTTTACTTATTATTATTACTTTACTTAACTTATTATTATTACTTTACTTTACTTATTATTATTATAATTGTACTTTACTTATATTATTTTGAATTTAACTAAAGTGCAAGTTTTTTTGCTACTAGTTGGGAATTACTCTATAAATAAAATAGAAAACTTAATTTTCATGATGAGTTGGCAGTTCCTCAAGATAGGCAGACCCAAGGACCTGCCAATCTAATCAAAACTGCAGATTAACTTGGATCAAAGGGGGTTAAAGGGTAAAAAGCAGATATTCTTCTTCTTTTTATATCTTTCTAGATATTTAAAAGTTTAAATGTTTCTATTATTTATTGCTTAAAAGTAAGCAATCCTAGAATATATATATTAATATATATTTAGGCACCCTTTTTTTGAGTTCCCCTGAAGTTCGTGCAAGTTCCCTGCTGCTATATGGGATACATTCTATTCTATAAATAAAATACAAATATCTTGAGGCCCCGCAGCATTTGCTTATGAATACCCTCTGGATTCTATGAGATTAGCTTGCTCTGAAAGGGTTCAGTTCGGTTCTATAGAGGGGGTCAAAGATCAGACTGCAGGCAAGTCCTTATCTTCCTTATTTCGGATTCATCATGCTGAGAGGCGCATATGGAGAAGAGCGAGCTGATCGGTGAACTGCGATCTGAACTGAGACCCCTATTCTCTATATCAAATCTCTGGAGAGAAGTGTATCTCTCCATCGGGCTCTGTGTGTGCTAGTGCTGTGTGTATTTTTATATGGCGCATATATCATTTCTTGGTCTTGGTATTATTACTATCGGACCCTGATTAACGCACACTGGAGCACAAATAGCCGGGCTCGTTCCATATAGATCGGATCCGATCGGATCCGATCGGATCGGATGAACATGTGTCGGGGCAGTGTTTATAGAACGCTCTGTCGCAGTCGCAGTCGCTGACGCTGACGGCGTCGCTCCCGGCTGTGGCTGTATCTGTATCTACGAGTAGTGTGGTGTATCTGAAAGTACGAGCGAGTATCTGAGAGGGTGTGTGTGTGTGTAGATTTGAAATAATAACTTATACGACCGGCGGCACGGAGCGGTGCGTAGTGCCGTGTTTACTTAGCTCTACAATTTTCAGTTCGAATTCGTTAACAGCCGCTAACGGTTTGCCACCAAAAACTGGTCTCCCGAGATCCTTCCGCAAATCTTCTCCTTTGAACATGACCAAAGTGTCGCAAAGGTCAGTGTTAGCCAAAATAAAACTAAATAATATATACAAATATTTATAAATATGAAGTAAAAGCAATAATCTAGAGCTGTTGGCAACCAAACTCAAAAGTGAGAAAGAGAGTGAGAGTGAGGGGAGCCTAGCCCAGCCTGCCTTATCAATGGAACACGCTCACTTAGGGGCCCATTATAATCGCCATGAGCGATAGCTGGCTCTTATCAGCCGGCCAGAAGCCACCTCCCCAAGGAGCAGGGTTCAAGCAGGTGCTCCAGAAAACACCTCATTGCTGGAGGAGATCCATTCGCCGCGATGGTGGATAACCTTTGACCCCAGTAGAACTCCAAAAATACTCGAAAGCATTCTCTCGAAACAACCATTCAGCTTCAGTTCAAGTTCAACCAAAAGATCGTGTTTAAGTTATGCGTGGAACCAAAGGGTTTATTTATCTTAAAGTTTATTTTGTAAAGTTTTGCAAAGATTTTAGAGAACTAAAGCAGAACTCGAGGGGATTTGGAGTTGCCTAAAAAATGTTCCTGAAAGTTTTCTTGAAGTCTTAAGATCGAACCTTGAAAGAGAAATGTGTAATTCTAGAGCCATTAGTGTATTTACCGATTTTCTATACAAGTAACAATATATATGGATATATTTTGAAATGTATCGAATTATATTGAAATATATCGAAATATACATTTTATAAATATCGAATTTATCGAAAATGGTTAGCTTTTCTTATCTTACGAGGTTATAAGGCATCTTTGACTTCTAAGTTGTATTTTTTGAAAACTTTTGAAGGATTAGCATAAACCTAAACTTCAGAAAAATTCATACTTCGACTTTCTGTCTTGTTCTTTTTATGATTTTCTCAAGGACGGTCTCTTTTCCTCCTCAAAGTCTCTATGCAGCACAAAAATATACTATTCTTAACAAGTTCAATATAAATTTATTAGCGTTTGCTTACACACATAAGAAATATTTGTAAAGCCAGGGAATATATCGATAATACCCAAAAAAGTAACAGAGATTTCAATGAACTAACACTAGGAGTCTAACCCAAAGATCTGTTTTCTTTTTAAACAAAATAGATTGAAGATTACTTTTAGATCTCAAAAATATTTGGAAAAGTGCAATTGCGCTTGTAAGCAGGTGCTTTAAATGAGCCTATTGATAGACTGATTGTCAAAAATGGTTTATCGGAAAGGCAAATATAACTTAGAACTCAATTGACATTTTACCAAATAGCTTAAAACATTAAATTTATATTTTAAATAATAATTCTAAAAATCTATCCAGCTTAAATCGAGTTTATAAGACTCTTTACTACCCTAAGCTTATGCCAAATTCGTGGGGTGCATTTTTCTTGGAAAGAACACGGCATTCATCGGTATCGGCACGCTTTCGTCGAAAGTCAGAAGGTGTACTGTTTGGTTATAAATAGCATTCCAGAAGAACCGGCGATAAGGGCGATGTTTTTTCTTATATTTTTTCATATATATATATATTTTTCTTTTTGTGGAAGTGGAAGTGGAAGTGCGGCACGATCATCGTGTATATATATAGTTACTGGACTACATGTTGTAATATCTGTGCCATAAATGACCAAGATCGAGGCACGCAGCTGCTGCAGCGCCGGCAAACAGTGTAATTAGAGAGAACATGAAAACGAGCTGGGAAAAACGCTGAACACCCACTTTTCCCAGACCAAAAAAGCATTAAAAAAAATAAGCATTACTCTATAAAAAACATATATAAAAAGCTAAAGTAAAAGTAAAGAGTTTTAGGTTAATAGTTTACTTAATGTGTGTTTAAGATTACTTTATACTTGAAGGAAATATTTAACAAGAGATCTTAAAACCTAGAATATCTTTGACTTTACTTTAATGATTTGTATATAGTATAAAATTCTTTTACATATTTTCTCTCTGTGTACCGGAGAGAAGGAGGCTGAGCTGAGGGGATGCCACAAAGGTCACTCGACATGGCGATAAGCTCCATATACACGCACATCCCAAATGATGTGATGTGATGTGATGTGATGGCTCTGGTCATGCAAGAGTTGGACTCTCCGGATTAGGCCAGACCCACACCCATGCCCAGACTCACATTCCGCTCCACTTCACTCCAGTTTAGCTTTATTGTTTTTATAATAATGATGCTTGGATCAAGGGTCAAAGCTAGCAGCAGCACGCACTTTCCACAAAAGACCCAAAAAAAATGATATATGTATGTTTTTTATAGAGATATGATATCTATGCAACCAAGAAAATAAGTTAATTTAGAGGTTACAAAAAAATAACAGAATTATATTACCTTAATTTCACCAACCCTTGGTTCACTTCTAAAAGATATAGATAATACTTTCAAAATATTATATACTTACCTTAAAATGTATCACATTTTCATACTTCTTGGGTCATATTTTTTCCCAGTATAACTTCCGTGTTTATCTTATCTTAATTACTGCTTTTGAGTTCAGGAAAATATAAGCTACATACTATATAAAATGTAACAAGTTGAAGAAATATTGCAATCATCTCAAACAAGGGATTACGTCAAAAGGTCGATCCGTTCAAAGGTGGTTCAGGTAATGACAGTTGAAGCATTTCAAGTTCTGCATATATACTGACTATATAAATATATATATATATGTATATATCACCCATCTGCTTAATTACCACACTTAGCCAAATGGGTTAGTCCCGGGTTCAATGTCACAGTCTCCACGTAAAAAGTCAAGTTAAAAAAAGATTAATTGCCACTTGCACTTTAATTTGGTTATTATGCTTCTTTTCAAGGATTTGTTTTGTTAGCAAAATGGAATATAATATTTTAGGGGATAAGTTACTTAAAGCTAACTTAAATCATACTTTCAACATGATCAACTAAAGGCGAAAGTATTAAGCTGGATTATTGTTGAATCCTGGTGGCTCTTAAATAAGTTCTTTAATTTGAAATTAGAATTGAGGTTCAAGGTTCATTAATCAAAAATGATCTCTTAATACTTTAATTATTTAGAATTCCTACAAAAACACTTGGGAGACATATAAAATTTATTAAAATTTTCACGATTATATTTTTTATTAAAAATATGATTTAGGATTTCTTATATTCTATTAAAAATATTTACCAATTCTATGGAAAATATTAACTAATAATTTTTTTAAACAACAATTCGAGATTTTCTATTTTAAGAATATGTATTTCGATAAATTATTAGTAGTATATAATTCCTATACATATATATATGCAATTTATTTCTAATAAATCGATTATATCGATTTTCATGTTTAAAAACTAATCAAGTTCCCTTTCCCAAGGCATAAGCGTGCAAAAAGTTCAACAAACGTATATTGAATTCATCGATAATTATCGAAATTATTCGAATATATCGATTTCAGAGCTTAAATAAAACAAATAAGTTGTCCCTTTAATTATTATCTAATCTAATTCTAATCTTAATTCTAATCGTGCCTTCTGTGATTTCTTAATCAAAAATATCAGCAAAGCTTCAAAAAATGTTTCAAAAATTTGCAAAAAATTTCTCCTTCTCGATTTGCAGTGCTGGCAACAGCAACAGCAACAATGGCAACAGTACTGATATCTACAACATCGTCCTCCTGATCGTGGACATTGTGATGCTGATCGTCAAGTTCTGGATCGCCATTGTGGAGGCGATAGTCAATCTGTTCCGGCCAGCTCCCCTCGAGGAGGTCGGCGGCAAGGTGGTCCTGATCACCGGCACTGGCCACGGCATGGGCAAGCACATGGCCCAGCAGTACGCCAAGCTGGGGGCCACCGTCATCTGCTGGGACGTGAACGAGCAGACCAACAACCAGACGGTGAAGGAGATCCAGAAGAGCGGCGGCAAGGCGTACGGCTACACGTGCAACGTGACCAAGCGCGAGGAGCTGCTGGAGCTGGCCCAGAAGGTGCGCAAGGAGCACGGATTCGTCCACGTGGTGGTCAACAATGCCGGCATCATGCCCTGCCATCCCCTGCTGGAGCACACCGAGAACGAGATCCGCCTGATGTACGACATCAATGTGCTGTCCCACTTCTGGATGATCCAGGCCTTCCTGCCCGACATGGTCGAGCGCAACGAGGGCAGCATTGTGGCGTTGTCCTCCTGCGCCGGACTCTTTGGACTGATCAACCTGGTGCCCTACTGCGGCACCAAGTTCGCCGTTCGCGGCTACATGGCTGCCCTGGCCGAGGAGCTGCGTCACAAGAATCCCCAGAATAATGTGAGTTCGATTGTAATTCTACACAGGAATCGTTATATCGATAGTGTATCGGTGAAATCGATATATGCGTAGATATTTTCGTGTGCAATAAATCCATATTATGTTTGATAGATCGGTAAAAGAGTCAAATTAAATACCAATCGCAAACATCTTACGATATAAAGAACGGGAAAGCCGATCCCCTTTGTCAAAATCGAAATCGGTAAATTCTTACGATTTCGATTACCGGAGCAGACCCGATTATTTTGTTGACATTTTTAAAAATATCTAAAATATTGATATTTTAAGGCTATGCTATTTTTCTATATTTAAAATTCCGATATGCCAAAGTCTACGATATTTATTATAGGATATTGAATGTTTTTATCAAATCATTTTTGCTTGTTAATATCGATATATTTAAGTAAAATATAATATATTTCGATATGTTAACGTTCGATATATAGAAATCTCTTAAGGATATAGAACTATTTTGCGATAGAATCAATATATCAGAAATTGAATAACATTTTCCCGTAATTTTTCTTTGATAATATTGCTATCTTACCATTATATATTTGATTTCTTCGATATTTATTACTTTTTCCCCTCGATATCCCCTCCTAATGACACATCTCTCTCTTATTTCCAGGTCAAGCTGACCACCATCTATCCGTACATGATCGACACGGGTCTGTGCAAGAATCCCCGCTACCGCTTCCCCAGCCTGTTCAAGCTGATCTCCCCGGACACGGCCGCCGCCTCCATTATCGAGGCCCAGCGCCAGGGCCTGGAGGAGGCCGCCATTCCCCGTCACTTTGTCGGCGTGGAGAAGATCGGTCGCCTGATACCGCGCAAGGCGATGCGCCTGGTGAACGACTTCCTCGACACGGGCGTCGACACCGACAAGATCTAGAGGAGCACTACGAATCCTGGGTTAGTGCTGCTTCCGCTGTAGGTCATAAAGCTTTAACATTGTTTTTTTTTTTTTACAACAACTGCAACAACTACTACGACAACTACTACAACAACTGCTTTACTTTTGTGTAATTATTATCTCCTTTTAATTGCTGTGCCACTAATTGCCGTATGGAGAGTGAGTTTAGCAAGACAATTTAGCTGTTAGAAAGGTTGTTACTTAATTAAAGGCTAGCGTTGACGGGCTAATTGTTTATATTAATTGTTTTTTTTTTATTATTTCGTCGTAATAAAAGTCTCCAAAGAGTACTCCATAATGTGAGAAAATGTGGGTTTTTTATTCAGATTTAACTTGAAACGGTGAGTATTTGTGCGTTGCTGATAAAGAACATGATAGGATCAGAAACGACTCCTTCATTCGTTGTAGCCTTATAACCAATATTAATACCCAGCAAGAACATAAAAAAGCAATTCTTGATAATCTCAACAAGTACAAGACTTTTCCAACATTCTTTAGAAAAGAAATCCAATTTCGATTTAGTTATCGAGTTCGATAGGCAACTCGATAGGAAGGCAACGTAATTAGACATGAAATTTTGGTCAACTTTTAATTAGTTTTTAGAGTGAAGAAGAGATTTGAAAGATTACTATCTGGGTGAAAGAGTTTTAAAGAGTTTGGGTCTCCTACTCCGCCTCGAAAGTCTGTGATCTTCGATCCAACGATCCCACGCTCTTGGCATCCGTCGACTGCCTTTGATTCGGAGCCCCGGGCTTCGGGTAAAAGTCCCTGTCCTCGTTCAGTTCCGGTTCCTCGAAGACGGTGCGCTCCATGATGATGACGCGCTTGGATCGCTTCCGCTCCACGCTGATCAGCGTGTCCTGGAAGTCCTTGACGGCTTTACGGAACTCCTGATCGCCCTCGATCATCAGGACAAACTGATCGGGATTGTCGGGATCGAGCTCGAGCGATGGAGCAGTGTCCTGCGTCTCCTGACGCGCCTCCTCGGCCATAAGCAGTGTGCGTCGCTTTAGTTTCATCTCGTCGACGCGAGCCTCTAGGAGCTTGCTGCGAGAGATCTCACGCTCGAACATCTAACATCAAATTAGTTAATAAGTTAAAAATATTCAAGGATATTTAGTAAAAGAACGTACAGCTGCCATTAGCGCCTTCTCCTTGCCGGTGGCCGTCCGCATGGACTCGTCCAGCGTGAGGATCTGCGTGTCGCCATTCTGCAAGGCAACGGCCAGCAGATCCCCATCCGGCCGAAAGACCAGATCCTTGATGGGCACCTTGAAGTCTATGGAGAGGATGGGCTTTCGCTGGTTCAGCAGCAGATCCCAGAAATCCAGGATGCCCTTGATGTCCCCGGTCACGAACAAGGAACACCGACCGGTGCTCCAAGCTCCGCACATTATTTGATTCGTTTTCCGGAAATACATCGTACTCGGGCCATCCTTGGCCTCCTCCGACCAGATGCGGGCACGCCAGTCCCCGGTGACCAGGAAGTTCTTCACAAAGAACGGATTCCGATTAATGCTCCTTATGGGGCCGGCGAACAGGGGATAGTGGGCGAGGAGGGCCTCCTGGGGATTCATGCCCTTGCGATTGCCCACAAAGACGTGACCCATGTCGCTGCAGATGATGAAGCGCACCGGGATGGTGTACTCGAACTCCAGCACCGTCACCCCGTGCGCGTCCATCCTGAGCTGTGGATCCTTCGGTTCCGGTTCGAGCAGCAGCTCCTGCAGCGGCATCTTCAGGTCCCTGGTGTCCCAGTACTTGATGGAGCCGTCCAGCGAGCCGGAATAGAACTCCGTGTTGGACTTGGAGTGGACCCAGCAGAGGGCTGAGGTCTCCTCCCTGTGGGACACCTCCAGGGGGCAGGTGCGCACCGGCAGCCCGCCCTTGAAGGTGTCCCACAGGCAGACCTGCCCCAAATTCGTCCCCCCCGCAATGTTGGCCTCGTCCTTCGGACAGATCTTGGCCACCTGGACGTGTTCCGGGCAGTCGTAGCAAATTCGCGGCTTCAGCGGATTCTTAACATCCCAAATGTAGAAGGCATTCTCCTCGCCAATCGGCTCCTCGGTTGGCAGACGCACTCGATCCTTTTGCTTGATATTGCCACCGGAGATGCTCAGCGGCAAAGGTTCGTTGGTAAATTGCGCCATAAACTGCCGGTTATTGTTGGGCATCCATTCAATGGAGGTCATGGGCCTGGCAGGCAGCCAAAGGTCATGGAACACGTTAAGGATGCGCGCGTTAAAGGAAAACTTAAGGTCGTGGGCCAGTTCGCGCGGCAAATCGGCAAAGAAATCCTGATAGATATTGAGGGCATTGTTCTGCTCGACCACGCCCATCACCTTCCTGATCATTTGGAGGACCTGCTCGCCCCAGCTATCCTCGCGCTCCACCTTCTTTCGGTGGCGCTGCGTCTGCTCCTCGTCCAGTGGATTCACCTCCTTGGGCCACCCGCCTTCGTAGTGGTACAGTCCGCGCTGGTCGTACGTCACGTTCTCCGTCTCCATCACGCTCAGCGCCGTCTGGTTGCTGAGCTGCGTGGACCTGGCCGTGGGGTTGCGCAGGATGTACTTGAGCCGCTGCTTGCCGCTGGGATGGATGCTGACCATCAGCTCGTTGCGGTCCTGGAACAGGCATTGCTGGCCAAAGCGACGCCGCTCGCGGGTATAGGCGTAATGGTTCGAGTGCATGGTCGTTACTATGTCTTATTTTATTTATATTTGTATTTGTTTGGGTTCCTGTTAGTGTTTCTGGTCTGTTTTATGCTTTAGTTTTAGGTTTAATTTCAATTTCTGTCAAACGCAAAAGTAACGGTACAATTTCAAATCGAATCGGAGCAGGCCTGGCGCAGCTATCGATAGCTTTTGACACTTAGTGATGGTAAGAGAGCTGACACTCATCGGTTAAGTTGACTGCAAAGCCTAATTTATAATGTTATTTCTGAAAACAAAACTAAATTAATTATTTAAAAGATATTGCATACATTAAAAATTATATGTACTTAAATATGCGTCCTTAATTTTATAACTATAATTTACTAAATGCAAACCGTATCATGTTTATACATAGCTTCTTTTCTAGTTATTTTATTTATTAAGAAATATATTTAAGCTTCCTGCTTTATTGTGTATTCCCTAAAAATTTTACGAAATTTACTTTGTTTTTTGAATATTTTATATTATACACGAAGCAGAGCTATGCCTTTCTTAACCATGATTTATCGTATTTTTTGCTTTAAATTTATAATTTCAAATATAAAGTTAAGGTTCTGACTAAAATGAAATATTTACAAGCTTGTTACATGTAAATATATAATTTTAACAAGCAACAACTAAACTTTTGTTTTAATTTCCCATGAATTTCCATTTTTCCGCTGAATTGCCGCGTGAACTATCGCTCAACTGGTGCCCGGTGTGACCGTTTTACCGATAGTCACCGTGCGCGGCGCTGGGCCATCTCGAAAAGTCGAGGCAGCCGAGCAACAAAACACAGATGAAATCTGATTTCTGGCTGCTTGCAGATTGAATTTCAAAACGGAGCAACCGAGAAGCGTGCGAAGAGCAATCGAAACCGATTCGCATCGAGTCCGAGCACCGATCCCGCCATGCAAGCCAGCGATTCGACACCCGCGCCCGACGCCGCCGTCGATGAACAGTCGCAGCCAGCGAGCACCACGACAACAGTCGCCGCTGCCACTGTCGCTGCTGCTGGCCAAGATGCGGAAGACAACAACAACCAGAACGGAGGTGGAGGTGGAGGAGGAGAAGAAGAGGAAGGAGGAGGAGCAGCGGAGGAAGCAGAAGTAGAGGTGGAGGCAGCAGAATCGGAAGCTGCCTCGGCAGAGGAACGCGAGGAGCTGCATCAGTTCATCAGCGAGCTGCGCGACAAGATCGAGAGCAAGCGGCAGCTGCGGCTGGAGAACTCGAACTTCGAGCTGCCCGGCGAGGAGCACTTCGCCCGCCTGGACTCCAACCTGAAGAAGAACACGGCATTCGTGAAGAAGCTCAAGGTGTTCACTGCCACCCAGCTGGACGGGCTGCTGCGCGAGCTGGCGGCCCTCAATCTGAGCAAATACATCTCGGAGATCTGTGCAGCGCTGGCGGAGGCCAAGCTCAAGATGACCGATGTCCCGGCCGTGGTCACCCTGGCCTCCCGCCTGCATCGCACCTATGCGGACTTTGACGTGCAATTCCTGGAGGCCTGGCAGAAGGCGCTGAACATCAAGGCGAGTGGCGAGAAGATTGGCAATCCCAGCAAGCTGCGGGTGGACCTGCGCCTCTTTGCCGAACTGGTCAGCTCCGGGGTTATCCAGATGAAGCCTGGCCTGGCCCAGCTGGGTGTGGTCCTGGTCCACCTGATTGCCCAGGACAAGGACGATCACAGCAACTTCTCGATCATACTCTCGTTCTGCCGCCACTGCGGGGAGGAGTACGCCGGCCTGGTGCCCCAGAAGATGCAGCAGCTGGCCACCAAATACGGCGTGGAGGTGCCCAAGTCCGACTTCCTCACCGCCGACAAGCAGCTCAATCTGCGGACCATGCTCAAGGGCTACTTCAAGGCCCTGTGCAAGCACGTCCTGGCCGAGCAGGCCGAACTGATGAACATGACCAAGAACATACGCCGCACCATGGAGTGCAAGGGCGAGATATCCTCCGAGAAGCGCGAGAAGTGCGAACTGATGCAGTCGGGCTTCGACAAGCTGCTGGCCTCGGCCCAGTCGCTGTCGGAGCTGCTGGGCGAGCCGCTGCCAGAGCTGGCCAAGGAGTCGGAGTGCTGCAATCCGGGCACCGTCATCGACAACATGCTGGACAGCGCCGCCTTTGGTGTGCTGGATCCCTGGGGCGACGAGGAGACGCGTGCCTTCTACACGGACCTGCCCGACTTGCGCCAGTTTCTGCCCAACTTTTCGGCGCCCAAAGTGGACCTGGAGACGCTGGAGGAGCCCAGCGAGCTGACCGAGGAGGCCATCGAGGCGAATCTGGATGCGGAAATGGATATAGATGATCCGCCGTCCACGGCATCGGACACAGCGCTGGAGACTGTGGTGGGAGAGGAGGTAACAGTGCCTTCGGCAACTCCCTCCGCCACCTCCGTCACGTCCGCCGAGGAGGTGAAGCCCCAGAAGATGGGCAGCGCCCTCATGGAGCTGGGCCGGCAGCAGCAGCAGCAGCCGCAGCAGAACCCCAGCCAGAGCCACTCGCAGACCCAGCTGCGCCAGCAGTTCGACGCCTTCCTGCTGAACCTCTTCAACTGCGTGAACAAGGAGCTCATCGACTCGGCGGCCATCGAGTTCCTGCTCAACTTCAACACGAAGCACCAGCGCAAGAAGCTCACGCGCACCATCTTCTCGGTGCAGCGCACCCGGCTGGACATACTGCCTTATTTGTCGCGCTTCGTGGCCATCATCCATCTGTGCAACACGGACATGGCCGCCGACCTGGCCGAGCTGCTGCGCAAGGAGTTCAAGTGGCACATCCGCAAGAAGAACCAGCTGAACATCGAGTCCAAGCTCAAGATAGTCCGCTTCATCGGCGAGCTGGTCAAGTTCGGGCTGTTCAAGAAGTTCGACGCCCTGGGCTGCCTGAAGATGCTGCTGCGCGACTTCCAGCACCACCAGATCGAGATGGCCTGCGCCTTTGTGGAGGTCAGCGGTGTCTATTTGTACAATTGCCGGGATGCCCGGCTCCTCATGAACGTCTTCCTGGATCAGATGCTGCGCATGAAGACGGCCACGGCCATGGACTCGCGCCACGCGGCCCAGATCGAGAGTGTCTATTATTTGGTGAAGCCGCCGGAGTCATCCAAGCGGGAGCCCACCCCGCGTCCGCCCATGCACGAGTACATCCGCCACCTGATCTTCGAGGAGCTGTGCAAGCAGAATGTGGAGCGCTGCATCAAGATGCTGCGGCGGATCGACTGGCAGGATCCGGAGACGAACAGCTATGCGATCAAGTGCCTCAGCAAGGCCTACTTGCTGCGCTTCCCCTTGGTCCGGTGTCTGGCGGATCTCGTGTCGGGACTGAGCTCCTATCAGCCGCGCGCCGTGACCGTTGTGATTGACAACGTCTTCGAGGATATACGCGCCGGTCTGGAGATACATTCGCCGCGGATGGCCCAGCGACGGATTGCGATGGCCAAGTATCTGGGCGAGATGTACAACTACAAGCTGGTGGAGTCGACGCACATCCTCAACACCCTGTACTCGATCATATCGCTGGGCGTGTCCATGGACCAGAGCGTCGTCTCGCCCCTGGATCCGCCGGATAGCCTGTTCCGGCTGAAGCTAGCCTGCATGCTGCTGGACACCTGTGGTCCCTATTTCACCAGCCAGGCCACGCGCAAGAAGTGAGTTGCCTTTGGAAGCTCCTTTGTTCTCTAATCCGGAACCTCTTTATTTCACAGATTGGACTACTTCCTGGTGTTCTTCCAGCACTATTACTGGTTCAAGAAATCGCATCCCGTGTTCAGCCGGTCGGAGAACACCTCCGATCTCTTTCCCATCCTGGTGGACCACACCTACCGAGACTGCCTGTCCAGCGTGCGGCCCAAGCTGAAGCTGTACAAGAGCCTGGAGCAGGCCAAGGCTGCGATAGATCAGCTGCAGGAGAAGCTATATCCCCAGCTGAAGGCCAGCAGCAGCAGCGGCACAGGTGTCCACAGCAGCAGCAGCAACATAGCTGCCCAGGATCCAGCGCTAAGCACCATCAGCGAGCTCAACGAGCTGGAGGATAACGTGAGCTCTCTACCAGTTTGCTTTTTTTACAAATTTATATAAATATTCGTAACAGGTCACCGATGAGGAGGACTCCGGCTCGTCCAACGATCAGCGGGAGCGCCAGGTGGCTGGCAGCCAGGAGGCCGAGCCAGAGCAGGCCAATGATTGGACGGAGAACGAGACGGAGCCACCGCTGCCGCCGCCCCCGCCGCCGGAGAAGTCCAAGGAGGATCTAGAGTTTGAGCAGATGTACGAGAAGATGACCACGGACTCGTACCAGGAGCGGCTCAAGGAGCCGCTGAAGGCCACCGCCAAGGATATACCGGTGCCGATGACGGCCCGCCTGCAGAAGAAGTCCTACGATCAGATAAACGGCAGCTCCAGTCAGGTGTCCTTGCAGATCTCAAAGGCAGCCAGTGCCGTCGTGACGTCGCACGATGGAACTCCGGGCTCGCCGGGCATCACCACAGGCAGCGGCGGCCACGAAGCCCTAGCAGAGAGCAGCAAATCTGGAGGAACAGGAGGAGGAGGAGGAGGCAATGGCTCTGCCGTACCCTTTGTCCTAATGGTGCGCGGCCACAAGGGCGGCAAGCAGCAGTTCAAGTCCTTTGTGGCCGCCTCGGACTCCCATCTGGCCATCAACCTGAAGCGTCAGGAGCAGGCGATACGCGAGGAGAAGGAGAAGGTCAAGCGCCTGACCCTGAACATAACGGAGCGGATCGAGGAGGAGGACTACCAGGAGTCGCTCCTGCCGCCGCAGCAGCGCAACTTTGGCCACCAAAGCTACTACCAGAAGCCGAACAAGCACAAGTTCAAGCACCAGAAGGGCGCCCCCGATGCGGACCTCATCTTCCACTGAGACCTGCGGACCAGGGAACGGAACCAAGGTTGCTCTTAGCCACCAGCTGCTGCTCCTCCAGTGACTGCGATTGCGACTGACAAGGAGGGAGAGGGAGAGGACGTGGCTCCAAGAGCCTGCAACGTGGAAGCTCCCAGCAGACACTCACAACACACACACAAACACAGAAGCGAACACACACCTCAGAAGCCGTACTTAAGCCCAGAAAACTGAAGACAAGGAGGAAGCCACGCGAAGACAGAACACGGAAGCCGGAAGCCAGAAGCCACGAAGCCCTCGCAATTGCAGCCAGCTCAAGCCATGAGTTATGGCCAACAAGCACTCGTACTCGTACTCGGACTCGTACTCGTCCTCGATATTATCCTGTACATAATATAGAACAGAACGGAACAGCCTCTGCATCTGCCGCGTCCGTGGATGCAGCTCCAACCGTAACCGTATATCTTTAACACTACCTAGTACGTACCATTGCCTAGACTTGTTTCGAAAACAGAACCTAATGTATACAACGATATATACAGCATACAGATATACAGATTTTCATATATATATATACCTATATGATCTATATACATATATATATTCGATGTACATAAACTGGGCATCCATGTTTCAAGTGTTTGCAAAATTATTTCACTTATTTTGTTAAGAAAAAAACGTTTGAAAGCGTTAGAGTAAGAGGAAGAGCAGAAGGAGGATAGAAAGGGACAGCTATTGATGTTTCGTATCTTTTTTTCTCTCTTTTTAAATGGAAAATTCCCTCCAGAATAGGCGAAGAGGAACACTTTCCTCATTTTCTTATTTGTATTTCTCTAAAAACACTGAAAAAGAAGCTTGAGAGAATTAAAAGAGAGATATTGGGTTCATTTTTCCCTCTCTCTATCTCTCTCACTCTAAAAGGAGACTTGAATTCACTCAAAAAGTGCCCTAAAAAACCTATTTTCCCACAATAATTCTCTTGAAATATAGAAATAGTTTCATAAACATTTTACGTACAATTTTCTAAAAAAAATTTGAGGCTAAGAAAGAGAAAGAAAAGGTTCGTTTTTCTCTCTGCCTCTCTCTCTTTCTCTCTCTGAAAGGAGCAAAGAACGAACCTAGCAATAGTTTTCTTACCTTTATCAGTTTCTCATTTAAATTTTACTAAAAACTTAAAAAAAATAAACAGCTTGGGAGTAATAAACAAATAAGGTTCCTTCTTTCCTCTCTCTCTCCCTCTTCTGAAACCCTCTTCCCAAAGCAATAATAAAACTTGATTCATTATCTTCATTTTTCTCATTTTTATTTCACTAAAAATTAGCATCAAAACAATTTTATTTTTTCCACTCTTTTTTTTAATTCGTTTTTCGGTTTTTTCCTTTTTTATTATTATTAATAAAAAAAATTACTCAAAACACGTTCAAAAACCAACTCGTTTTCCTCTTCTGCTACGCTTTAAATATTTTTTTGTTGTTAATCAGTAATCAGTACAAATGGCAAAGAAATATATATATATATGTATATATATTTATATAGTAGTATTAATTTACTATTAATGAACCGAAGAAAATTCAATAATAAAACAAAAACACACACAAGAGACTAATTATTACAAGAATATTACAAAAATAAAATTGTATAAAAACGCATTAGGTTCTCCGGTTATCTTATTTCTTTTGCTCTCTGGTTTTCCGTTCTCGTTTTCATTTTGTAAAAAATAATTATTATAAAAATGATTAAATAAAAAGGCGGCTACAATTAACAATTACAAGCTTAAATGTTAATACGCTTAAATATTAATTTTTAAAGTTAGATTGTTTTCTTCTTTTTTAATATAAAACAAATAGGGGGCGAAGGAGCGTTAAGAGGGGGACTCGGGACTCGGGACGCGGATGGGAACAGATTCCATCCTTTAATTCTTGAATTTTCTTTCAAACAAAATAATACGCATAAAAAAATAATAAAATAAAATACAAACTAAAAAAAAAGAACACAAAATCGTACATAATTCATAATCGTTTGCTGGCTTGTGGCTTCTTGTGTGTTTGTATCGTGTGTAGCTTTGTTGTGCGTTGTTGTCCTCCTGCTGGAAGCTCTTGTATATATATATAGAGTCTAAAATATATATAATATATGTTGTTGCAAGGCACAAATCGTTTTGCTCGTTCACGTGTGTATATATATTAAATACATGTCAATATATATACTATGTGGGAACTGACTTAGTTTAGAAGGCGTTTTCAATGGCAGTTTGACTTTCGTGGTTCTTGCACCCTTCGTCGTTTCGGTATCGGTTCTGAACATATTATATAGTATATATATATATATATATTGGCTGTTGTGGGGGTTTCCTGGTTTCCTGTTTAGTTTCTTCTTCAAAAGCACAGACACGACGACGACACACGTAATTTTTCACTAATATTTAGCTTAGAGATGTTCATGTTCCGCCTTTGTTTTTTATTTGTTTACTTTTACTTATTTGCCCGCGTACATGGGGTTCTTGAAGGTGGAGGTCGCCTGCTTGTAGATGGGATTCTCGCCCTGTAAGCGAAAGGAGAGAGGGAGACCATTAGTTGACTTTGCCGGACATCGTATACTGTGTACTTACCGTGTCCCACTTGGCGTTCATGCGCTCCTTCTCGAAGCGAGCAAACTCCCGCCGATCGTGGATGGTCGTGAGCAGCTTCCACAGCAGCAGAATGGCCAGGCCGACCAGGACGATGGCGGCAATGACGCCGAGCACGATGCCCAGCATGAATACCTTGGGCGGGCACTCCTTCTCCTCCTGGGCATGGACGATGAGCTCGCCCTGCTCGCTGTACTTGAACATGAACTTGCAGTCGTCCTCGTCGAAGAACGTGCACATCTGCTCGTCCTTGTGCTCATCGATCACCACCTTGTCCACGCCAACGGGCACGAATGTCGTACAGTTGCGCGAACAATCGCCGTCGTTCTTGAGGACGCCCGTCTGATACATTTGGCACTGGACGCAGTCTTTTAGCTCCTGACACCGACCCGAGCACGTGGGGCACTTCTCACAATGCCGGCCCGAGTAGCGACCCTGCTCATTCACCGTGCACTTGCAGACGCCACACTCGCAGGTGCCGTGACCGGAGCAGATTTCGCCGCCGCCGGGCGGCATGCAGGTGTCGTTGGAGGCCTTGCAGGCGCAACTGGTGCCCGTCCAGCCGGGCTTGCAGATGCAACGGCCGCAGTCACAGATGCCATTGTCCTCGCCGGAGCACAATTCGTTCTTGTTCCGCTCGCAGCTAAAGTTGTCGCACTCGCAGAACTTGCCGGACACGACCTCCTCGCGATTCTCGCGCTTGAAGCACTCGCAGGAGCCGCACACGCAGTTGCCGCGGCCCGAGCAGTCCGTCGTTGTGGTATTGTCCGCCCGACAACTGGCGTCGTTGTTGATGGTGGAGTTCATGTCCGAGACGGAGCACTCGCAGCTGTTGCCAAAATGATGCTCGTCGCAGTCACAGATGCCGCACATGAAGGTGCCAAAGTTGTTGCAGTGCTGCGAGTGCTTCTCGTAGCCGATGGAGCCGGGCTGTTCGCAGGGACACGCGCACAGCATCTCCAGGTGGATGAGCATGCTCTCGTTAATGCCCACGGGATAGATTTGGATGTATTGGTTCCAGTCGCGCGGATCCTCGGGGCACTTGAGCACCTGAATCTGGGCGGTGAAGCTAACCTGCTGGCCCACCGTCAGGTTGTCGCACTTGGAGGTCTGCAGCTCGGGACCGCCGCCCAGGCAGGACGAGAAGTAGGTGATTTTCACATCGCCAGTGGCATTGTCCTTCATCTCCACCGACGAAGAGATTTTCTGTGTACAGAGAGGTTACATTAGATTCCTTTCTTTTGAATTGTGTAGCCATACTCACAGCATATTCCTCCTTGACCAGATCCACCACATTGGACGAATCGTTGGACAGCACCGCCGCCGAGGAGCCCTGGATGTGGTGAGCGAGCTTCTCGTAGACAGAGATCTGATTCTTAGTCACCGCAAAGATAATGTTGATGGCGTTCTCCTTGACCTTCTGGTTGATCTGCGATATGCTGGGATAGTCCTGCACCGTCGAGTGCGTGTACATGCCCTGGGGATTCAGGTGGCATTCGCCATCGTTGGGGGCAATCACGCCGCCCAGCTTGCCATCGCCGGCATAGTGGAAGCCCGCGTCCGTGGAGAAGACAAGCAGACGGCGGGCCTGTTCGCGCCATCCCACCTGCTGGCGGCAAGCAATGGCCTGCATAATGGCATCGAAGCCACCTTCGGGTGCGTCCAGATTACCGGACACGGCCGCTTCCTTTACCTCGTTCTGCCAGGGATATCGGAAAGGATTATTCAAGCATTTATTTGTGTGAAAGGTTGCTGATAATTAGTGAATGGTGATTGTGTTTTATCAGGCAAGCAGTTAGGGTTAGGGCAAGCTCCTGCTGCTGCTGGCACACCTCCTCTTCTTCCCCAAGTTCTACAGGATTAGTTCTAAGATCTCCATTCGTTTAGCAAAAAACAAAAGGCAACTTCAAACCTTGGCAATAGCTCAATATATCAATATAGTTATATGGTTAGTGTTGGCGCAAAAGTTAAGTGCTTCTGTGTAAGATAAGATATATGTATGAAAAGCAAGGTTTATGATTAGTTCTTAACGATTTTTGTGACAACTTTTTAGAGAGTTTCTCTAACTAAAGTTTCAGCTACTATTAAAAGCCTTTAAAATCTGCTTAAGTGAATGCTAAAGAATGCTGCTACCAGCAACTATAGCTTTTAGAGTCTTTGAGATATAGGTATTTCTACGGAAACAAGCAGACTATAAGCTATAAGATGCGTAACGCCATACAAGACATGAAGCTAGTTCTCTTGAAGTTTAATATAAACTAGTCTAATATATAAAATAGCAAGCGGACAGACGTTTATATGAACTATCAACATTCGAGAAGCTAGACCCTTTATATAAACATGAAATCCAGTAAGCCTAGATCCTTATTATTCCAATCTTACTTTAGTTCCTCAACTTGTGAAGAGTGTGCCAGCTTAGTTAGAATAATTACAGAGGGATACCAGGTGACCAATAACCAAGACACATCTAAAATCTAAAGTTAACATTAAGAATGAGTATAATCATGCTTGACATTAACTAATTAATAAACAACAACTTTAACATTAACATTAACATTCACATTAACATTAGTATGACAAAACCAACACCAAAATGCAAATCAAACAACTAAAATTGAACTTGAAATGAATTGAATTGAAATAATGCCAGAACAAGGATGTGGGATATGTTTGGATATGGTCTCGGGCCGAGAGTAGTTAAGGCGATGAGGCGATGGTTCCAATACGGATGCGGTGGGGGCGATGACCACTTACAGAGAATCTATATGTGTCCGTGCTCAAGCCCATGATGTTTCGATAGCCATAGGGAGCATCGCATTTGGGGCACGGCTCCACCAGGCTAGTTTTTTGTTTTAAATTTCGCAAATCGGTTTATCGAATTCGGGCAATTTTTCGAATAAAATATTCAAGTATTTATAAAGATGGATGGAATGAAATTAAAAAGAGATACAGAGAGAGAGAGAGAGAAACAAACGAAAAAAGAAGAAAGGATAAATACGGCTTTTGTTGACAACATCGAGTGGTGCAAATAATTACGATATAAATACGATATTTATATATATGTATACGCTATATAGTAGGAGTAGTGTCGAGAGAGAGAAATGTGCTGAGATCCTTCTCACCAGCAAACACGCACGCACACAGTACACACAGAGACACAAACTTAGGACTAAGGCTTAATGCATAATGGATATATCTGAGAGATCGTAATAAAAGTAATCGTAATAATAATAATAGTAATACGAAATACGAAATACGAGGTAAGCATAATAGAGACACAAGCACGAGGGGTGGAGTGAGTAGAGAGTGAGGCGGGGCACATGCACAGTGTGACTCGGAAGGGGATCTACTTTGAGGGAGGGAGGAGGGTGGCAGGCAGGCACAGGATGTACATATGTGTTGCATGTATGCATGTATGGTTAGGCAAGTATTATCGTCGTCTCTTACAGAAAAGCTTTCGGTGTTATTGTTGAGTGGCATGTGATTGCGGTAACCATAGGGAGCCTTGCAGTTGTCGCAGGGATGCTCGAGTCTACCGATTATTCGAGGCGATTCGTCGCGCAGTTGTTGATGTTGTTGAGTTTGTTGTTGATTGGTGTGGTTCATGGTGTGGTTGTAAGTACATAGATATTTCAACAAGTTAGATAGAAATTAGCTTGAATTTGGCATTAATCAAGAGAGAGATATAGAAAGAGAGAGTTAGGTTTGTAAACTGCCGATCATGACTCACGGCTATAAGTAGTCAAGGAGTCACTCAAGCACTCAGCAGTTTCCAGCTAAGCGCTGACTAATCTCTGATATCAGCTCAGGCCTGTGACTACTACAGAGCGTTTCTTAGGAGCTAATCTTAAAGGAATTCGCTTAAAACGCGGAGTTCACTAAAAATAAAGGGGTTTTCAGCAGAATCCTATTTAAAGAATTAACGATATCAAGTATTTTCAAGTCAGGACAAGCCAAAACATGACCAGACTTGTGACAATCAATATTCTCCCTACTCCTACTCAGAGCCACACTCACTTCTTGGGTATCGTAGAGACATAGGGCATCAGCACCTTGTCCACAAAGGAGCCAAAGCCCAGGCGGAAGTTCGAGGTGATGCTCTTCATTGTCTCCGACAGCTTGTCGCCCAGCGCCGACAGCTTCTCCTTGTCGTCCTCCATGGACTTGGACAGGTCCATAAGGTAGTACAGGTCCACGGGATAGCCCTCCGCTTGGGTGTAGCTCACCTTCAGGTCGTGCTTTTGGTCTGCAAACAATCGGTGGATGGAATCAATGAGGGATTACTATGATATGCGATTTCTACTCACTTATGCGCAGCTTCAGCTTCACCGACTGCGGCTTGATCTGGACAATTTCGCTGGAAGACCAGCCCGCAGAGTACTCCGAGCCAAAGGAACTGGACATGGACGAGGAGGAGGAGGAGGAGCTGTGGTAGGAGCTCGAGCTGCCGCCAGAGATGCCATAGCCAGCGCCGCCGTAGCCGGCGGAACCAGCGCCATAGCCAGCACCGCCAGCTCCATAGCCACCGCCGCCCATTCCTATGGCCCCCGCCGAAGCCACGCTGGCCAGCGTTAGGTTCTTGTTGAGGAGAATCTGCTCGGAGGTGTCCGGGTTCCAGACAAACTCCTCGGGGCAAACGTTGCTCGTGTGCTGGAAGCAGCGCGACTGCCCCTTGAAGTCCGGCTGCATGCACCAGGCGCAGCTCTCGGTCTGGATGCACGTGTGGCACTTGTCCTTGGCCCCGCAGGGGTTCTGTGTCAGCTTTCCCGCCTTCTGAGCCTCCGCGGCCAGCGTCAGGGCGGCCAGCAGGCAGAGTGCGAGGAGCAGAGCTCCCCGGCTAATCCTCGTGCTCTCGAGGATCATCTTTCGTCCTTCTGTGGGTGTCAATGTGTGTGTGTGCTGGAAGGATGGTGCTGGAGGAGGGTTATCCGTGCGTCTTGCTTGCTCTCTCGGCGTTCTCTGACGCTTGACTGGCGGCTGGAATGGGGAGAAAGCAATTGAAGCGATTAGTTTCCCAATCAGAATCACAAGAACTACAGTGGCGGGCGCAAAAGTATACACAAAGTTGTCAAGAGGTCTCTAAAATTATTATCCAATAAGGAACTCTACTTGGATTACTTAATAACAAAATTCTATATTTTGTCTTTCTTCAGGATGAGTTTTAACAAAATATTACTCATAATATAACTTCACTGTATTAATATTAGGTCAATGCAACTTGTACTATTTTTTCGACCACGAGTGTAATTGAAGTTGACTGTAAATGAAGTTCAGCTGATGCTGTTGTTGTTTCGTATTGCTGTGCATTGCTTTCTATCCCCTCTCTCACCCTCTCCGTTCTCTTTCTATCCACTTTTTGCTTGCTTTTACGGCTGCCCGCAACATCTGCCCCCCTTTTCGTTTTCTGCTTCTTCCTCTTTCATTCGTTTTGTTGTTTTTGCTGCTCTACCTTAATGTTTAATTTTATTTTCTCATCAACTTGGCCAGGGAGATGACTCATCTCTCACACTCAAACAGTCAAACAAGGGCGCTGCGTTGGATAAATGAATTTATAAAGGTGTGTGGGTGGGGTGTGCGTGTTTTTTGTTTTTATGTGGCGTCAAAAAACCACACAAACACAGACACACACTGCGAAACAAGAATCAAGGAAGGAAGGAAGGAAGAGAGGCAACAGCAAGCTGTCAATGCCTGCAGCGCACGTTCCGTTAGCACGCTCTCTCTCTCACTCTCTCTGCCGCTTTGCCTCCTGGCGGAATGTAAACAAAGGCCGGAGCGGAGGAGGGAGCGGGACAATGAATGAGTAGTCATTGTGAACGACGATTGCAGTCGATTTCCGCTTAAATGAATCAGAATCGAATCACTCATACTCGCAGTAATGCTCAAAATTCAATATGTTCAATAACCGAAAGGGCTGCAGCTTGTTTATATGTCCGAATGTCTGTTGCTCCACATGTGTACATACACACACACGCACACATATCTATATTTAGACGCCCACGCACACACATCCGAACGCAATTTGCAGGAAAGATCGTGTGCCGCCAAAACAAAAACAAAAAAGAGCAACCATAATGTAAAAAATACAAAAAATGAGACCAAATTGAGCCCGTAGGCATGAAAAGCAAAATATAGAAGAACTGCAATAAGCACCCTACTTGTATGAGGTAACTTCGAAACCAAACTAGCCAAACTTGTGATACTACAGCCCAAAATAGACGTGCGATCAGTCTGATTTTTGCATATTATAAGATTCATAATAAAAGCAAATAATTTGCCAAGTATTATGTTGATGGTATGCAAGCCGAGCTAGAAATTCGCCAAAGTAAACAGAAAATTGGATATTGTAATGGGATCGTACACACACAGCGAAAACAGTTGTTACCCCGAAACATACATGGGTGGGGTAGAAGGGATGACTCTGTCCCCTATGAATAATACCCTCACTATAAAAAAAAAAAAAAAAAAACGGCATCTGCAGCGCACAGTTTTTTTGTGTTATTTTTTGCCATGAATGATAGACGCCCACCAACACATGGACACATGGACATGTGGGCGTACTGGTTGGGGTCCCCCTCTTCGCCCTCTTGATCTGTTTCTCTCTGCTCTCCTGCCTACGTACACTCCATTCGTCGTGGAGTGAGGCCGATGGATCGTGCGAGTGGGTGGGGGAAGTTGCATGGCACGGCCAGGCAGGGCGATAAAGACAGAGCCCGAGGCGTAATCAGCAAGGCGTCGCCGATCTGCAGCTTTTAAATCAAATAAAAAACTTTTTAATACAGGCAAAAGTGTCGTGCAGAGGATTCCGATTCATGTCTCTTTCAGCTCAACAAACAACACTCAACACACACACGCACACTGCTCGTTATCGCTGTGTTCGTGCGTGTGTCGTCACTGCGAATGAAATCATCAGGAGAAAGAAGAAAAAAAAAGAGCGCTCATTGTTTTTGGCCAAATGCAGCCGGAATCCATTGATTTCTTACGTAATCCCCACTTATTTCACTCGCCCCCCGACCGATACTAGCACTTTGGTCTAACTTTCGCCGCGTTTTCGCCGATTATTCGCGAAATTAATTTCCATCAGGGGCTGCTGGCCGCTGGTTCTTGTTCCTCGTTTTCTTATTTTGATTTGCTCTCGCACACTTGTGGAGTTTGCTCGCTCACACACACTCACTATTCACGCACACACACACACGCAGCGGATCTGAGTCAGTTACAGTTACTCCAGAACTCTTTTTACTTGCTTTCCGTACTTTCGTTGTTTTCGCTAACTTGGTCAGGTCAGCGGTTAAATGCTCTTGGCCCAGAGAAACACTTAAATGGAACGACAGCCGCAAGACCGCCGATTGGAAGCAAGAAATTGGAATTGGAGAATTGTAGGGATGTCGGAAATATATCAAAATATCTATCGATATATCGATATGTTTCTCTTGAAAATATTATCATCGCGATATTTTTTGGGAAAAATTAGGTGATATTGATATTTTTTTTAAGATGATATTTCCGATATTTTATATTTTATGCTCGGATCCTAGATTTAAAAAAATATGTACTTCGATATGCCTTTGCACGTAAAAAATGTCACTAGTAAAATAATTAAGCAGATGGTTAAAATTAAACAAACAGCACGTAACAAAATGATTTTTATTATAATAAAACCACTTACTATATATGTATTCCATGTATAAATATATGTCATATCTGTCATTATATTTTAATAAAATTTATCTTTACAGGCTGTGCCTTTTACCATAATATTGTTATTATTTTTGTATACCAAGTTTCGGAAATAACAATTCTTATGAAAGTGGTTATATTTGTTTTTTATTTTAAAGTTCGATTCACTTCTTAAGTAAAAATTAATATTTGTTTTAAGTTTTAAGTAATGATTTCTATTTACCTATTAAATAAAAAGATACATATTCGTACACCTATAAAAAACGTATGTTACAGAAACATTCAACATATATCAATATTTTCCCGAGTATTAAAAAATATCAAAAATACACGATATATCGATATTTTTAAGTTTTTTTTTAAATATCAGCAATACGATATTTTTTTTAAATCCAACAACCCTACTTCAAAATGGCCTGTTTAAAAAATAGGATTTCACTCCTCTATTGCTGCTGGTCACACTTAAATGCACTGCTTACCAGAATGAAAGAGAAACTGAATAACCTGCAAGATTATGAACTCACGGCCTCTTCATTTTATTTATACTATTTGCTTCCTGGTCCTTTTCATGCAAATAATTAAGTTTTACCAAAATTATTATGAGAAGTATAACCTTTATTTATACTCTCTCTATACTAAATTTTAGTTAAAATTACCTAGTTTTAGACCCGGTTCATGTCTTTGCTTTTCTAATTGGGTTTGTCGGCAAGGCAGTAAAAATTACCTAGTTTTAGACCCGGTTCGTGTCTTTGCTTTTCTAATTGGGTTTGTCGGCAAGACAGTAAAAATTACCTCGTTTTAGACCCGGTTCGTGTCTTTGCTTTTCTTATTGGGGTTGTCGGTAAGGCAGTACTATACTTAGCCTAGCGTCAGCCAAGCAGTGCGATAATGTTATCGATTAAGCGATTTATATCGTAGCAGCTGTGAAATAAGTGGGACTGACTCGATTTTGACCTAAAATGCCGTAACGCCTTAAAAAAGTGCCTGGCAGTTGAAGGCAAAAGTGACTGGTCACACTAAGCGAGAAATTAATGTATTTTGTAAAATAGTTTATTTAATAATAAATCTGAAACAATTAATCATAATTTCGTGATTATCGGAATAACCATCGCTCTGTTGGAATATCGTTGATGCTACTTCCAGCTCTGCTAAAAAAGTAAATGAAGAAATCAAGTAAAATAAACAAAGCCAAGCACATCGGACAAGGTGCTTCTGAAGTCCACTGTGGGCGACATAGACAGCAAGTTGTGGGCGCGAGGGAGGGCTACTACAAAGACGGCGAGTTCTATCGTCTGGCTAAGGGATTTATGGGGATCCGAATGGCGATGGCACCGGTGGCGAGTCCATCTACGGACATCCGTTACGAGTTCCACTCGCGCCTGCGGTACATGGTCGGGATGGCGAACTCCGGCAAGGATGACCTCGCAGTTCTTTACGTTCGCGTCCACGCCGGAGCCTGAGGATCCGGCCGCCGGCCATGAACCGCTCGCCCATGGGCCCCCAGCGGCAAAGGGAGCCGCGGAAACCGGAAGCGGACATTCGCGGGCCAGGCCAGGGAGCCGGACCGAAATCGCCGGACCGCATTCCGCGCTCTATGCGCCATTTTGTTTCGCTTGTTACGTTTATTTTTTCTCGCTCGCTCTTCTTACACGTTGAAAACGAAATGTGAAAATTCACCACCAGAGAGCGGCTCGGCTCCCGTCGCTCTCTCGGTCGGCTCTCTTCACCACCGCCACACCACTACGCAGGCAGCACACACATGCCGCTCGCTAGCTGTCCCACTCGCACATGCCGGTGTGTCGCCATGGGTTAGAGCGGCGCAGCCGTATGGTGCAGGCGCGTGCGCCTCGTGCCCGTCCGCCGTGCATGTGTGTGCGTGTGTATTCGCATTTTCAGTAATTTCGAAAAATTTTTGTATATTTGATGGCGACAGCGACGGCTCGAAACGCGCGTTTGTCGAAAAATCGTAGCGCGTACGTATATCGGTGTGTAGAAATTACTAAAAAATTGTGGTAAAAATCGCCAAAAATTATATAAATTTGTGATCAGTGTGAAGTGCTAATTGCGGGCCACCCGATGCATATGGAAATTGTTGGAATATTCCGCGATTTTAGCGCCAAAAAACACATTTTAAAAATGTGAGACTTCAATGGACATGACAAAATTTTTTTTTTCTTTTTACTTTTTTTTTTTTTGGTGGTGGAACAAAAGCGAACGAAGAGGAAGAAGAAGAAGAAACTGCTCTGACGTGTGTGTGTGCGAGCGTGCATTTGTGTGTGTGTGAGAGGAGGGCATGAGTGTGTAGCAGTCGCCAAGTGAATAACATTAACTAAAAAAGAAAAACGGAGAAGGAGAAAATAAAAGGAATACACACGCGCGCGCCAAATCCGAAAAGAAATTTCACTAATAAAAAGCAAGTGCAATCGTTTTATGAAGAAACATCAAGGAAAATAAAATGATAAACAACAAAAAATAAAAACATCGAAATTTATATTCTCTGGATTTGTCTGGTTATTGTACCATTTAATATTTTGCGGTTTGGCGGCGCCGTTCGTAACGTAAGCGCGTTGGTCGCGTTCCGTTCCGTTGCGTCGCGTCGCGTGATGACTGTAGCGTATGCCGATGCTTACGTTGTGGGTTACGTTGTCGCTGGGGATTCATCGCACTCGCGCTCTCTCTCTCTCTCTTTCGCTCTCCCTCGCGCGCGCAAATCGATCTCAGAAAAAAGTGCTGATTTTTTTTTTATGTTTGTTTTTATTTCTACAGTTTGCACTCTTTTTAACAGTCGTGTACAATTTTGCATGTTGTATATGTTCGATTTAAACACAACTGTTTCGACACAACAGAAACAGAAGCAACAAGGAATGATTTGGTTTTATAGTAATGACAACAACAAAAACAACAGCAGCACACAGCAACATCAATAACAACTACAAACCAAGCAACAAAAAGCCATTCGGATTTCGGATTATTAACCAAACGAACGGCGAAAAAACAACATACTAATAACAATAATTTAACGTGAAAAGCGGCCAAAGGAAATGTAAGTTGGAAAAGTGCAACGCACGTGGCTACCACGTCCCCCACCCACTCGGCCCACCATAGGTTGCATTTTATTTAGTTTCAGTCTTTCAATTTTAATTTTTATTATTATGTTGGCCAGTTCTCTCCGATAAACAAACATTTTTTGGAGGGATAATATTCTCATAAGGGACAGCAGCTGCTTTTCAACTGTTTTCCAACCCTTTTCGTTTCCTTGATGTTATGAGTTTGAGGTTTCTTCCCGGACTGTGTTTGGATCCTCCTTTAAAGAAGTCAGAAATTACAGATTTCACTTTTGCATAATTAATTGCTTACTACTTGAATATCACTGTTTTAGGATTTATTTTTATTGTTGTTCTAAAAAGATGAAAGTCAAGTATTGTCCATCATTTGACTTACACGGTCCTAAAGGCCTCTTTTCGCTTGAAAAGTATATTTTATTTAATATGCTTACTTAAACAGCATTCGTTTTATGTAGCTTCTTTTCCTCCAAAATAATATCATAAACATAGGTTTTTAGTAAGGAATACTTATAAAACTAAGGTGAATAAAATCATTTAAATCAGAGTTAGAATGTGTAAATATCGATATGATTTAGGCGTTCTGCGTTCTTTTGTTATTTCCTCTCGTAAACTCTATCTACCGGCTTTGGGACCTTTTAATTTATTTAGTTTTGCTGTCGCTCTCGTTTTATTGCAATCGTCGTTGTCGTTGGTGTTGCATTTGGGCATTTGGCGCGTAAATAATAGGCAGAGGCAAACTCAATTTGTTTGTTTACTTGTCGCTTGAGATGCTTTGAGAAAATTAAAGATATGTTTATCGTAAATAAGCGGAAATTTTGCGGCTCTCTTTCGGAATCGAATTCATTGATGCTTTTTGGGGCGATGCTTCCTCTTCTGCTGGTGCTGTTTCGTCTTCTTCTTCGCATGCTGCTGCCGCTGCATGCTGCCATGTAAACCGGCTTTAAATTCGTGCCACTATTAGCACGATTTATTAACCTAGAGGCAGCAGCTAGCTCCCTCTCCCTCTCCCGCTCCTCCTAACCCATCGCTCCACTCCACGCTCTCTCATTCTCGCTCTTTCGCTGGCTCGTCGTCGGCGGCGGCATACTTGCAGATACACAGAAGCACAGCACATCGCTTGCTCTCTCCGTTCGAATCGAATGCCACCACCATCTCTCTCTCTGGTTTCGATATGCCGCCATATTTGCATTACGTAGGCCCCTATTGTTGTCTCGCTCTGCCGCACGTCGCAGCAGCTGCAACTTTCAGTGGCGAGTGTAAGTGTGCGTGTGTGTGTGTTTCACTTGAGTATTTTATTTATTTAAATAAAATTGATATATTTGGCCGTAGTTCAAGTGCAAAACAAAAATGAAACAATATTTAATTAATGCACGTTTCTTAGTGTTTCCTTAAATGCGGTTTGCTCTTTTATTGAGTTTAGTTATTAATGTATTTGCTTTTTATGCAAACTGTTGACCTTTGTTTATTTGGGATAGAGGAAGTAATTAATTTGTGGTTATTCTAAGTAAATTAAGCTAGGGAAAATATGGCCCAGAAATAGCAATTGGATTTTACGAAATAAAAAGCGGCTTCAGGTTGAATCGCTCTTCTCCAGCAGATCCCCACCTTACTTCCTTTTTCCCCTTCCTGGTGGAATCACAATTTCCAATGCATGCCGTTGCTGTGTATTCCGGTGCTTCTTCTTGGTCCTCCTTGCGCTTATTCTCCCTCATCTCTACGTCATCGTCATCGTGTTCGCCTTCGTGCTATCACTCGTGCTCGTGCTCGTGTGTTTGCCTTGAATCTCTCGGTTCGCTTTGGCTCGCAATCGTTCTACGTAAAATTCTGTTGAAAACTCAAAGTCTACTGTACTACATAATTACAACCGCACGTTCGCGCGCTCTCGCTCTCTTCCGTTCTCGCTGTTCGTGCTTGTGTATGTGTGCGTGCCAGTTAATGTTTTGTTTTGTTGTGAGAGCAACAGAGAGGGAGCGAGAGAGAGAGCCGCCCGCTATTGCATTCTGCCGTATCTCGTACACTCCCTCTAGCTCTATCTCCCACCCTTCCTTCCTCGGGTATTTTATATTTGTTATTCCTAAATATTCCCATTTTATTTGCGTGCTATGGCGAGAATAGAATGTGGGATACGTCATAATTTTCGCCTGGCCTTCGTGCGTTATTCTTCCGTTTAATTTTGCGTCACTCTCGCACTCGGACTCGCACTCGTACTCATACTAACGCACATACAAGCGCATACAAACACTTGGCAACTAACAAAAATACAGTGGGCCAGAACCAAAAACTCAAAACTCGCAATTGAAAACGTTGCCTGGAACTGGAACTTGAACTGAAACTCCTCCCAAAGTGAAAGCGATACAGCTGAAAAGAAAAGAGCGGTGAAAATAACATGGCTTGCCGGCCGGCGAGACACTCACACACATTGCAGAGTGTAAATAAATTCGCAACATCAACAATAAACAAAAACGGAGCAAGTGTTTGTATTCTTTTTGCGTAAACAATTGAGGGCTCAATCAAGGCAAATGCAATTGTGAATCAAAACTGTACAAGGGGGATGTACACATGTAGTAGATTTGTGGTCGCCGTGAATGCAATTTGTACCACTGTCAATATGGAATATCAGACTGTGCATTTGTGTGCGTGCTCGCCCTCGCCCTCCTTACCCAACTCTCCCGACTCCTCACCACACCGCACGTACTTGTAGTTGAGGGTGTTAAATAAAAAATAAAACGTTGGAATTACGTGCATATTATTGCCTTTGCATTGGCGTTGCAGTAACAACAACAAACAAAGCGAATGAATCATATCATGCTTGCTTGTTGTGTGACCAAGAATATTCAACTTGAAAAGGCGGCGTGGTGAATTTCTCTCTCTCTGTGTTCAAACACAACACACGCCGCAAGCGGTGTAGGTGCAGGCGTGTGTACGTATTGCTTGCATTAATGGATATTTATTGTGTTTATTAAAGTTTTTTCTACATTCAGTTTACTTTTTTTTTTTTTTGTTTTTTGCGAGCGCATTTTGTCTGGTTTTTGCTGCTCCCTTGATAAAGCCGCTTAGTAGGTGCAAGCGGGATGGCTGTATATTGTTAGAATGGGCTACGTGTGTGTGTGTCATGTCTCTCTTTCTCTCCTCCATGTCGAACATTTTCGAACTGAAGTTCGAAAAGCGAATTAGGCTCTCGTCGCCGCTCTCTCGCTCTCTGGCGCTCCTCTCTATTTGTGCGGCCCGTGTGTGTGTTGCCGTTGCCTCTTCTTTATTTTCGCTGTTGCTGTGAGTGCCAAAACGGCGGCAAAGTAACTACACACGACCGAACGGTGGAAACGTTGGAAAAACGGAAAAAACAGCAAAAATGCTGAAATAATAAAGTGGCCGCATCAAATAATCAAGAATAAATCAAATATATTGCGAATATTGTTGTGAACAAGTGTCGGGAATTGATTGTTTTGCACTTGGGGCGCTGTGTGAGTTTTGTGAGTAGTTTCATTCTGGTTCCCGTTACCATTCTCGGTTTTTGGTTCTCGGTTCTCGTTCTCCGTCGTCATCGTCGTTGTCTTCGTCTATCTGCTTCTTGCCGTTTGCTCTGTTTTCATTCCACGCAGTTTCGTTGTCGTCGCGCATTTTGTTTATGCGATTTGTAAATTTGTTATTTTTGTTTCTTGCCGCCCCCACCGCCTCCCCTGGCCCTATTCTATTCTATTTCATTTTACGCTTTATTTATGTATATCTAGTTGTTTATGTAACCCGCCGCGAGGTGGAAGTGTTGTGAAATGCAAATCTCGACCAGAGTTGCAAAATAATAATGTGCCGGCATAAAAACATTTGACAGCCAAAGCGGAAGACTTTATTTCTAATTCGATTTGTGTCCTTCCTTTGCTACAGATAATCATCGCATCGCATCGCATCGCATCGCATCGCCTCGCCTCGCCTTAGCTGAAAAAGATTTAACGGATTAATAGCAGCAATAATGCCTACCGTTGCCTTACACGTCGTATCGGACTTGGCCGCAGGACTCGCCATCCAATGAGAGGAGCCTGGGCGCTGAGAATCTGGAGCAGGGGTGGTAAGTAACTGAATACAAGGTCTCCCAGAGCCTCTATGCTTACTAATTCTTTGGTCTATCCCCAAAAACACAGTGCACAGACATTGCTGAGCATGAAGCAACAGCACAATCCCTCGACTAAGAGCCGATTTGCATCAATCACAGCGACGAAGAGTACAGCGGGAGAGGAGCAAGCAATAGAAGGAGGATACGGACCGGGAGACGCTGTCAGGAGGTGTCAGGAGCCAGCAGGAGCTGCTGCGTCCAGGAGACGGAGGAGGAGGTGGTCGCCGTCAACGACGGCCACACAATCGATCTAGCGATCAACGCAAAACCGAAAATATATACCCATACGTGCGGGGAAATCAAGAAAAAACCAAGAGCAGGAGCAGGACGACACACGGAGGAGCAGCTGCTGCAAGGGAGGCCACAACGGCGGACGGCGAGGAGACGGAGACGGCCCGGGCGTGTGTGTTTGTGAAAGCTCGTGAAAGTGAGCGCGTGTGTGGTGTGCTGGCCCCCCAAGTGTGTGCGTGAGTGTGCGTGTGTCGGCCGTCTCAGTCGAGAACGAAAAGGATACGAAGTCCAGCAGGAGAAGCACCACCAATCTACAAGCTAATCAATCCCCCATTCACGCCACCAAGCAACTACACACCACTAGCAACGCCACCACTCCACAACTTCAGCCACCATGTCGTCCAGTGAGCCACCTCCCCGGTATGAGCCGCCCGTGGAGCCAGTCAATGGCATTGTACAGCCACCGGTTATGCCGCCAGCGGAGCGACCCGGCCGCAACACCAATCAACTGCAATATCTGATCAAGACGGTGATGAAGGTGATGTGGAAGCACCACTTCTCGTGGCCATTCCAGCAGCCCGTCGATGCCAAGAAGCTCAACCTGCCCGACTACCACAAGATCATCAAGCAGCCGATGGACATGGGCACGATCAAGAAGCGGCTGGAGAACAACTACTACTGGTCGGCCAAGGAGGCCATCCACGACTTCAACACCATGTTCAACAACTGCTACGTCTACAACAAGCCCGGCGAGGACGTTGTTGTCATGGCCCAGACGCTCGAGAAGGTCTTCCTGCAGAAGGTCGAATCGATGCCCAAGGAGGAGCTCGAACTGGAGCCGGTGACGGCCAAGGGTGGCAAGAAGAAACAACGGGTGCCCACAACGCCCAAGGCAACGAGCGGCGCCTCATCGGCGTCCGGCGGTGCCTCCTCAACGCCAGCGGTCAGCAGTGGTGCCGGCAAAGTGTCCACTGCCGCTGCTGGAGCCGCTTCATCTGCGCAACAGTTGCCCGGCCATGCGGGCGCAACGGGAGCGAGCGGTGGAGCTGCGACACCCGGCACCGGAACGGGGGGTTCAGGCACACAGGCCGCGCGACCCGTTTCCGCCATGGGTGGCACGGTTTCATCGACGGCCGGCGGTGCACCGTCCATACCACCGATTAGCACAATGCCACCGCATACGGTGCCCGGCAGCACCAATACGACGACGACAGCGATGGCTGGCGGCGCCGGAGGAGCTGGAGCGGCTGGCAATCCCAATGCCGTTGCCCTCATGGCCAGCCTCCTGAATTCGGGCCAGGCTGGCGCATATCCCGGCGGACCCGGCCAGACGGCGGTCAACAGCTCATCCCTACTCGATGGCAACTCTGGCGCCGCAGCAGCAGCAGCAGTGGCAGCAGCAGCAGCGGCGGCAGCAGCAGCGGCGGCGGCGACAGGAGCAGCTGGCGGAGGAGCGGGCGGAGCTCCGCCCGGTGCGGGAGGAGGCGGAGGTGGAGGTGTGACAATACCAGCGGCTGCCGTGAATGCCGCCAACGCGGTGCAGGCCTATGTGAATAGTACGGCGGGAGTGGGCGTCGGTGTGGACACCGTGATGCCGCCGCAGCAGCCCGCCAAGATCAAGAAGGGCGTTAAACGGAAGGCGGATACCACAACGCCGACGGCCAATGCCTTCGAGTCCCCGTACGCGCAAATGGACTCGAAATCGGCCAAGATAGCGACGCGGCGGGAGTCGAATCGTCAGGTAATTGGCAAGAAGGTAAGAGTAAGACGCGAGCCGAGTCGTATGAGTATGAGTATGATCATGATTCCCCCGTTTTTCGTCCAGTTTTTGTGTTATCTTTAATATTGTTTCAAACCTTGTCAAGTTTATATTGTAAATATTGCTGCACTGTGATTTTGTCCAACAATTGATGATCAATTATAAATTGTAAAAGCAAAGTAAATTATGAAAAATCCTCTTATTCTCCGAAAACCACTTGAATGTTCCTTAATTTTTGTAAATATTCAATTAAAAATCAAGAATATTCAGTATTTGTTTAGTTTAATCATTCGCTTATTTGACATGTCAAAAAATATATCATTTTTTTACTCCAAATAGCTTGAGTTTTCAATATCATGAACATATATATTAGGGGCTCCGATCCGTAATATTCGGTGCCCCAATAATCCTGTACAAATATTTCCCCAATTAAAGTCATCACTCGATAGTCGTTATATCCGTTTGAATCATCGATTAGTCTAAGCTATAGAACCGAATCTAAATTGCCAAAACCCAAAACCCAATTGAATAAATCATACACAATACGCTGCCTTGCCTCTTACTCGATCACCATTATTCATCTGATTGTAAATAAACACACGTTACTTGCTACTGATTACTGGTTACTGATTTTTGATTACTGCTAACTGACTACTGATTGCTGCTTACTGCTTACTTTTTACTGATTACTGATACTGATACTATCACTAACGCTGACACTGATTCTGATCATCATCAAGAATCAAAGATTCCATTCATTTCGATCTTTAAATGCGACAACAACTTGTGCTCTCTGCCATTCAGCCAGATCTTTTATTCCATCACATTTTGCGTGCTAATAACTTATGCGTTCAGTTTAGTAGCGAACGAGAGAGTATTTACATTTACCTGTACTCTCACTCTTCTACTATTTATTTTTCTCTCTCACTCTCTTCTCATATAAGTTCCGTTTAGTAGCAAACGAGAGAGAGTATATACTTGCAGCTACTTTGAGAGAGAATTTCTCTACCATTCGTTTCTATTTCATTACGTTCTCCTGAGAGACTGCTCCATTGAGTTTCTTTCCGTATTTTCTTGGGAGGAGAACGTAAAGGAACATATTGCCACTGATTACTGATACTCTACTGAATACTGTTACTGATTACTGTTACTGATCACTTACTGATTTACCATAATTCATAATCCTTTTGATTTCAATTCAATGCTAACACCATGCCGCTTTTGCTCCGTTTTTTCGTTTCTTTTTCTTTTCTTTTCTTCCATTATGTTGATTTCGTTTGCACTCGATCACTCGATCACTCGTTCAATCAACCAATCGAACACCAATCACCAAATCTCAATCAACCAAAACCAACCAACCACGAATGGGATCTTCTGAAACAACAGGATCTTACATTCCAGGGCTCGGGCTACACGCTGTCGCCATTGGGCGCCGGTCTTCCCGGCATTGGCGGGATGGTGGGCGTCGGCGTTGCCGGCGGCCCCGGTGTGGTCAAGTCCAAGGAGAAGCTATCGGATGCCCTCAAGTCGTGCAACGAGATCCTGAAGGAGCTGTTCTCGAAGAAGCACTCCGGCTACGCCTGGCCCTTCTACAAGCCGGTCGACGCCGAAATGCTCGGCCTGCACGACTACCACGACATCATCAAGAAGCCGATGGACCTGGGCACCGTCAAGCGGAAAATGGACAATCGCGAGTACAAGAGCGCGCCGGAATTCGCCGCCGACGTGCGATTAATATTCACCAATTGCTACAAGTACAATCCGCCAGACCACGATGTCGTCGCCATGGGCCGCAAGCTGCAGGACGTCTTTGAGATGCGCTACGCCAACATACCCGACGAGCCGGTGGCCAATGCCGCCCACCATCATCACAGCAGTCACGGCCATGGGCACGGCCACGGTCACGGTCATGGCGGACACGGTCACGGTGGACATGGCGGCTACGGTGGCTCCGCCTCCAACAAGCACGATGCCAGCGATTCGTCCAGCGAGGACTCGAGCGACACCGAAAACGAATCCAACTCGGACGAGGAGCGCAGCGCCAAGCTGAAAATGCTCGAGTCTAAGCTGCTCGGTCTGCAGGAGGAGATACGCAAGCTGTCCGAGGAGGCGTCCGCCAAAAAGAAGGCCAAGAAGAAACTCAAGGAGAAGAAGAAGCACATTGGCGGCGGCTCGGGCTCCGGCTCAGCCTCACATCATGGCCATGCCTCTGGTCCAGGCGGTGCCGGCGGTCTAGGAGCCGGCACTGGCAGCGGACCCGGCCTGGTATCCGGCGTACCCGGCGCCGGTGGTGTCGGTGCCTTGGGCGCCGGTGGAGCGGCTGGCGCCAATCTATCCGCTCTGCTTAGTGGCTCCCTAGTCGGCGGTGCCGGCGGTTCATCGCTAACCGGCGGCAGCGGTCTGCCCAATGTCTCGGCCCTGCACAGTCAGGCGCACGATATGGCCATGGGCTTTGGCGGTGCCGGTGGCGTCGGTGCCGGCGGACCGGGCTTTGCGGCCAGCGTTGCGCAGGCAGTGGCAGCGGCGGGCGGCAAGGCGGGCACATTGGCCGGAGCCTTGGCAGCCGGTGCTGCGGCGGGCGCTGGCGGAACTTCAACCGGCGGCGGCAGTAATAGTAAAGGTGCTAAGAGCAAGGGCCAGCGCGGAGCCAAGGGCGGAGCGGTCAATGCCGGTGGCGTTGGCAATTCCGGAGCTGGAGGAGCGGGCGCTGCGGCGGCGGGCGCGGCAACTGGCGCAGGAGCTGGCGTGGGAGCGCCAGGCGGCGGCAACGCCTCCAAACGGGCCAAGGGTAGCAATTCGGCTGGTGCTGGCGGTGGAGCGGGTGCCGCCGCTGCCGCTGGCGGTGGCGGGAATGCCAATGCCAATACCGCTGGCGCCGGTGCCCGGGGCAGCAGCAAGAAGAAGCCCAGCCAGGTGATGAACTTTGACTCCGAGGAGGAGGACACGGCCAAGCCAATGTCATACGATGAGAAGCGTCAGCTGTCGCTAGACATCAATAAGCTGCCAGGTGAGACTCGAAGCGAACAAGAATTGTGGCTTCCAGAGCTTGAATGTTTAGTAAAAGGAGTTCTGAAAGGACTCTAAAGATTGCTGATCTACATAATATATTAAATATATCCATTATCTTTTGCAGGCGACAAACTGGGCCGCGTTGTTCACATCATCCAAAATCGTGAGCCATCGCTGCGTGACTCCAATCCCGACGAGATCGAGATTGACTTTGAGACCCTGAAGCCGTCGACGCTGCGCGAGCTTGAAAGCTATGTGGCGTCGTGTTTGCGCAAAAAAACACGTAAGCCATATTGTAAGTTTGTAACTAAACCGAGACCACCATTAAAAAACAAAAACCAAAAACAAAGCCAAAGCAAAAGCAAAAGCAGCAAAAACAGCAACAGCAGCAAATTCAAAAACAGTCCCTCTTCCAGTCCAAGTTAGAAAAATATCCTTTGATTCCCCATATCATACCATACCCTCTCCCCACCAAAAATAAATCCTGAAACCACAGAAAAGAGTCCCCAAAAAGAATCCAAACAGTAACTGAAAAGAAATCTCCATTTTGGCTTTGCTGACTGCGCTCCAAATTTGATTTTGATTTCGAACCAAAAAATAAACCGTAGTGGTCATGTTTAGTTAGTTAAACTCGAAAAACAAAACAAAAACCTAAGCAACAAAAAAAGAAAATATATATAGTATAAAGTGCGAAAATCCCTATGTTTAAGTCTCTCCCTCCTCTATCTCTCTCTCGCTCGCGAGCTATCTGTCCTACCCAATCTTCTGTCTGTAGTTATATATATATATATATAATATATATATTATTTAGTGCCAGTGCATGCAATTCCCTTCCCCAAAAACTCCCCCTCCAAGTATGTAGCCTGTGGAATGCTGTAGATGTGTCGCAAAAGTCTCTCACTCTCTCTGAGAGCCTCAAGATTCATGGGAGATTTCTGCGACACCCCGCTGATGTATCTTTATATAGAGCCTTGATATTGCCGCTTTATCTTTCCTTCGTCGAGCATGAACCCAGCCTTTTTCCATCTCTATCAATCTGTACAACGAAATCAATGTCTATATAAATATGTATATTTGCTCCTTTCCCCAATGCAGATAAAAAGCCTTCCGGCAAGTCAAAGGACGAGCAGATGGCCGAGAAAAAGCAGGAGCTGGAGAAGCGACTGCAGGATGTCACCGGGCAACTGGGGGCAAGCAAGAAAACCGCCAAGAAAGGTATGTTTAATGCTATCGGAAATCTATACCATATCCATATATCCTCTTAGAGTTGCTTTTATATTAATTAACTTGCTAATTCTACTTTACTCGTTTCTTGCAGACGAATCGAACAAGGTGGAGGCCGTTCAACCAGCGAATCCCGTCTCGTCGAGTTCCAGTTCCAGCGATTCATCGTCGTCGAGTTCGAGTGATAGCAGTTCGAGTGACTCGAGCGACAGTGAAGCAGGTTAGGACGCGTTTTGTTTGTTTGTTTTATTTTATAAAGTCTATTTTTTTTTTTTTAAATAAGTATACCTAGTGATAGGCAAATATAAATCTATACATAGACTATATATACATATATCATAGTATATATATACATGTATATGTAGATTTATAGATACGTTGTTTAAGAAACAAACAACAGAACTCACTAAACAAAAGAAATAACGGATACGGATACCGATTCCGAAACAGAAAAACACTCTTACACACACACACGACACTTACAGAACGTTTTACAACTTGTAACGGAAACGGAAACACACCTAAACCTTCACTTAATAAAACAAAAAAGAAAAAAACAAAACAGTCGCCGCATAATCATTTTTTAATTCTATTATAACGTGTTAACACTGGAAAACCGTACATATTAAGGGCAGCAAGAAGAAGACTCGAACGAGTAACGAGTAGCGAGTAGGAAAGCCGTTGAATTGTGTAAAAAGAAGAGGGAGCGAGGAGAGCTAACACTTTGCAGATCAGTTTCAGAAGATTTTGGCTTAATTGAATTGGATATAGGTTTATCTAGTTATAAATGTAGTTCTACCATACCCGATACCCTTACCTTAACCCAAATTAGCGAGTATCTCTAGGATTTATCCAGCGATTGATTGTGTTTCTAAAAGTTCAGTATCAAAACCACCACGAAAATCCAACTTCAAGTCGAATTAGAGCGAGATGGAGGTATAAAGAGATTGTGACAGCGAGCGAGAGGGAGGAAGGAAGAGAGAGCTAAGGAGCTAGAGAGGGAGGGGTATACTGGCCAATTGTACTATTGTTAATAAACTATACACACAACACACACACACACCTTTATTAATTTATTGAACTTAGCGCATTTTGTTTATGTTTTTGTGTGCTAAAAAACCAACAAAAAAGAGACATTTTCAGCAAAGAAATATGCGATATTATGCTTACACCCGTCTGATTCGGCCATAGAAATGGGATTCTATATAGAGAAAATCCGAAACCCAACTCTGGTGAATATATACTTTTTTTTTCTTTTTTTTTCTATTTAGAATTTTTAAGAACCAAGTTCATGACAAAGTGCAATATGCATTTACTCTAAGAAAACAAATGCACCGAGAGAGAGAGAAAGAGTTTCATACGGAATTTCGAATCAAGAGAGAGAGAGAGCGTAGAAGAGAATTATGATAAAATGATCAAAGAGATAAATTGTTTGTTGCAGAAATTCAAGAAGAGAGGAGCGAGTATTAGATTGTGAAGATTGTTCAACAAATTTGCAGAGAGGGAAAAATCTATAGTTTGGAGAGGATCCAGAGTTGGCGGGAGGCAGTTACACCGATCTATCTGCGGGTCAGGCGGGTGTAGAGACTAAGAGAGCGACCACATATTGAGAAGGAGAATCCATAGTACCCATCAATCAATTCCCTCATAAAACCCCGTTTTTGCAAACGACGACACGACACAGACAGGACACGAGACAAACATGAACATAAACACACATCGGCAAAACTTTATATAATCGATTTATATATATATAAATTCTAGGTCTAGTATATACTTAATTATATATACACGAGCATATATATATATATCATATATCTATAGACATACATATGCATATATGTATATATATATGGCGTATATAGATATTGTATTTAAGCATTTGTAGGTATTAAACAAATTGTATTTGTAAATGAAAAACTATCTAAAATGAGAATAATAAGAGAACACACAGCTCTTTACTACTTGTAAGTCATTTTTGAGAAAAAAAAGAAAACAAAAAACAAAACAAATCTTGAAAAAAGAACAAGCAAAAACCAGCTTATTATTATCAATATTATGATTATTATTATTATTATTATGATTATGATTATTATGAGAATATGCTGAAAAAAATCGTGAAGCAATTGTGTATTGGGGGCAGCCAATCTGAAAAAGAAAGTAATGAATATATATTCCAACTCCAACCAACCAACCAACCAACCAACCAATCAATCAATCAATCTATCAACCAATCAATCAACCAAACCAAAACCAACCAATCAAGTCAATCAATCGATCAACCAAACTCTCCATCAACTCAAATCTATAAAAAAAGAAACCAACAGCAACAATTGCATGATTGACAAATCCAAAATGATCAACGAATAAATCGGTTATGAAAAATATATCATTTACGCCCACACACACACCCACAAACACAAACACACACGTACACACACATCATGATATAAACACCATTATAAAAATAGGAATAAATACCATAGAGGCAGCTCAGGATCATGATTATGATCACGATCATACGTACTCCTTCATACTCATCTCATCTCGAGACTTTAACTAGTCCCCCTCCCCGTCTATATCCATTTACTGACCGGTGGAATCAGTTCTTAAACCCTCCCCCCCCCCTAGGTTACCTTCTGTGCCAATTCCATATTGTTTCTAGTCCAATCTCTCGATGTTTCATCCACAGAAATCCTATTCTATCAGTCTTCAAAACTTGTTTTTTTTTTTTCTATTTGAAATAAGGCAGAGCAACACGCAACACACACAAAACCACAAACAACACACACAATAACCTCACAGACCTATATGTAAAATATAATAATAATAATGCAAATGAAACAATGAACAATAACCCCCAAATAATAACATGAAACAACTGATTGAACCAAAATGCAAGCAAAATTACCATATATATATATAAACATATATGTATATATGTCTAAAAAGTATATAGAAAAAGCCAATATGCAAAATATATATTTGAAAATTCTCGATACACTTGCAGACAATGTGTAAAAACCAAGAAAGTATGAAAAGCTTAAAAAAAAAACAAAATCGAAAAAGAAAAGAATGAGAGAAAAATAAGAAAGAAAGCAATCCAACACCAAAACCACATAAGCGTAACGAAAAACAAAACTACGTAAGGATCGAATACGTAAGGAGAAAGACAGTAAACGTAAGGAGAGAGAGAGAGAGTAAACGTAAGGGGAAAGAAACTAAACGTAAGGGGATACAAAGTAAACGTAAATTGTGGCTATGAGGGCAGGAGGGAGAGAAAGAGAGAGAGAGAGAGAGAGAGAGATAGAGAGAAAAAGCAGATAACACCGATATTAAGGCTAAACATGACTTTGTTATTTATTGTTTGCGCCGTTTACAAACATAACCTCAATGAATCCCGCGTTTCCCTGCGGTTACAAAATGAACCTGGAACACCCGACAATTAGCTCAATTCGCGAACTCTTGTTCGCCCCCGTCATCCTTCTTATCCTTCTCACACACAAACACATATATATATATATATTGTTTATAATTGTTGTTGTCATTTAGTTTATGTGTAAAAACAAAGAAATGCTTCCAACTAACTTCCATGACCTAACAGGACTCTAAACTTGATATCCCTCCTTCGATTAGCAATCAGAATGGATAGAAGAGAAATGTCGACGGATCTAAAGCAGACGTGGGCACGCCGTGGCTCAATTTACTCACGCTGCTCAAACCGTTATCTTTTTTGGGAGGCGCCAGCAAGTCGTCCTCGCGTCGTCGGTGCTCGCGATCAGCGAACCGTGAAGTTTTACAAAAACAACGACACAGACTTTTGGCGCAGGTAGCAAGCACAACGCCGCGGTCTTGAGTTTGCAACAACACAACCCAAGCGACCGAACTCGCACATCGTACCAAAAACAAGAACAATTTTAAAGGGAACTGCGCGGCTTGTTGTTGTTTTTTTTTTTCTGACCGAGCTGCTACCCAAACCGTTAGGTCTCGTGCCCGCCTCTGATCTAAAGGAACAGGCAATGGGAATAATCGGGGTTTCTTCACTTTTCAACTCTCTTCCTCTCCCACTTCCTATGTGTGGCTCAATCTCTCTCTCCCACACACCCCCTCTCTCTCTCTCTCTGGTTCTGTCTCTCCTTGTCTTCGTCTCTGTCTGTTAGTAGTCACGTCATAATAACGGTAAACGAGAGCATCGTAACGGAATGTAGCGGAATGTTGTGGAAGAGCTCTCTCCAAGCGTACGTAACATGTAGAGCTTTTTTGGCCAATATCCAAACTCCAACTAGTTCTACATACAAATTTAGTAGGGTGTACATATTTACATAGATGTATCCAGCAGCTATACATTGATCAAAATCAGAGAGAGGTATATAAATAAAAAAAAAAAAAACTAAAAAAAGAAAAAAACAGAAAACAAATAATTAAATGTAATTTGAAAGCATTTTATTATTTATTTTTCGGCTGTCGGCTTTCCCCTTTACACATTGTTTGCACGTTTTTTTTTTTCAAAATATAATAAAAAAGGAAAAGAAAAAATATTATATATATATATACAAAAATATACAAAAAAAAACAAAAAAGAAAACAAAAAGAAATGCATAGAAGAGGAGGAGGATTGATTAATGATGAACGATGATAATGCAATGGAAATAAATAAGAAATTAATGCATAAAATCAATTTAAATATAAATTTTTACTATTTAATTAAATCAAATTAAAACGCAAGGAGGAAAAACGAAGCGAACGAGAAACCAACAAGAGCAACAAACTGATAATAAACGACAACAAATGAGAGAAACAGCCACACACACACACAATGTAATCAATATTACTTTAGAAAACCAATTTGAAGAGAAATTCGAGAAAGAGAAGAGAGCAAGCGCTGCACTAGCAGTGTATGAAGAAGTGTGAGAACAGGCAGATGATTTCGAGCAATTCTACATTTAGGTTTTACTTGAGAACACTTGCGCTTTTTCTTTAATTATTTTTCCTTCTTTTAAATTTTTTAATTATCGACGGAGTAGCTCTTGTATATTTTCCTTGCTTCCTTGGCCAGTTACCCTTCCCCCCATTGCATTGAGAGATTGTTTTGTTGTAAGCTTAATACTTGTGTTTATTTTTTTTTTAGTCTGTAGTTAAGGACTAGCGATGAAAATGGCAGTAAACACGCTCAAAAAAGTCATGTAAGAACAATTTCGTAAAGAACGTTGTGAAGAAAAAAAAACGTAAAAACAAACAAAGAAAAAAAAAATATTAAAATCAAAAAAAAAAAAAAAATAAAACAAAAAGTGCATTTTTGGTTTCAATTTCAGTATATATATAAGATAAAGGAAAGTGTGGGGGGAGGCAAGCCGATATATAATAAAATATAAAATAAAATAAACGCAGAGATAAATAGCGAAAATCTTAGGGAAAGAAAGGAGAAAGGAAGACACACACACAGACGAGACATAACAGGAACACAACCAACACAAACACACATTTAGCATTAAAAGAACTTACACACACAAGCATACATTTAAATATTTATAGTAAAAAAAAAAACACAAACAATAATAATATTTATTATTACGAAATGGCAACAACAAACAACAACTAAAAACTAAACTAAAAAGAACGCAATGAATACAACAACAAACAAACAAAAAAGAGAGAAAAAAAAACACAAAAAATGAGAAGAAAAATGAAAAGAAAATGTTTATTAAAAAAGTAAAAAAAAAAAAAACCAAAGTGTGTTTCCTCATTATCCCGCCCGGCCTCAAATAACACGTTTCTATTCACAGGAAAAGAATACATTTTAACTAAATGAAAAAATTAATAAGAAAAGAAAAACGATAACAAATATCGATTGGAGCTTGGTTTGGTTGCGATCACATTTTCCCCGATTATGTCGATATCGATTGTGCCGATAACATTGATTTGAGCTTTGTTTGGTTGAAATTTTTTCCGATTATATCGAACTCGATTTGGCGTCCTCTCTTCTGGTGTGGAGTGGGACAGGACGAGCTTTCCTGGTTTGTCTTGCTTTTCTTTTTGTTCCCCCGTTCTTCAGAGAGCACAGATACAAATAAATAGAGAGATACAGAAAGAGAGGGAAAATGAAGAGAGTCTGTGGGCAGAAGAAAGGCAGATAGGAAGAGCTCCGATAACCCGATATCCCGTCACGAACCCATCAAGAACACAATTGCTTCATCGAAACTCGGCATCGTAAGAGGTATTTTAAAGACACCTAACATATAATCTATAAACATGTATATCATGTACCCTTTGTATGCTATATATGTACATTATATATTCACTATCCCAGCACATGGATGAATTCCACTATATATGATATACGTAAATGAAAATACGAGCCAAAAAACTGTTTACAGTTTAAAATATAATACTTGAAGCACCAGCTCAAATCGTATAGGTTGGATCCATCCTTGTGCTTCTCCTGGCACTTTAGCTCCTTTAGCTTTCCTGCTTCCTGCTTTCCATGACACATCCGCAGCTTCTTTGGTAACCTTGCTCATTTGTGTTTTCTTCTGTTTTTGTTTTCTTTCTGCCCGTTTTTCCCCTGGAACAGGTGACGGTGACGAGCGACCGCCGCGCAAAAAAAAGTCGCGAGACTCGAATGGCAGCAATGTAAGTAGTAACGACTAAATAATTATGAGATCTAAACGGTAAACGTAAATAATTAACTTGGGGAGAACCGCAGACAGGCAGGCAGGCAGATGAAATTGTTTTTGATGATGTTTTTGTTATACTACAAATTTCGGAAAGATCCCTTTTTTTTTCTCACTCTCTTTTCACAATTTGCCTGCAATGCACAAGCAACCAGAGCTATTAGGTTTCACTCTGAAAGAGCTTTTCTCTTGTTTGTCTCTTGGTCCTCGGCAATCGAAAGAAAAAGTCCGAAATGAGACATTAAACAAAATTATCGTAATTTCTTTCATTTCGATACAATATAGATATATCGTTCCATATCTAATCAGTTCACATTTCGCTTTCATTGCATATCCTTATTGGTTTCGTTTTCTCTTTCAATCAATCTGAAATATATGAAATATATTTCCATTGTTAGATCCAAAGGGAGGAACTAAAAGCAATATTAAGAACAAAGCAAACTGCATTGAGTGTCGTGATAACAATTTGAGTTGAATGTAACATTTATTCATTGCCTTCTTTCTTTCCCCTCGTTGCTCCCTTTGTGTTGTTGTGTTACCCTTGGCCGGGATATATCAGGTAAATAATCCTAGTTTGACCATCCTGGGCGCCGGAGGAGCAGGAGGAGGCAGCAGCGTGCCGAGCGGCGGCCTCACGCCGATCTCGCTGATGAACCTGGAGCATGTCCTGAACGCTAACACACCCACATCACACTCGTGTAAGTAGTGTCCTGATTTCCGATTTCCTTTGGTCAAGTTTGTAACTAACTGAACTTCCCTTCTTCCCACTTCCTCCCTGATCCCTGCTCCTTCCTCTCGTCCAGCCTACATGTTTGGCAATGCCAATCCGCTGACGGCGGCCGCCATGCTCAACAATAACAACAAGACGACGCTGCCCGGCAGCAATTTCAGCGGCGCCGGTGCCGGCGGCGGCAACTTGCTGCACGGCTCTGGGCCAGTGCCCGTGGGTCCCGGATCCGCTGGTTCTGCTGCAGCAAAGAACGGGGCAGCCAACGAGGACCTGGGCAAGGTGCCGCCAGTGTCCGTTTCCGTTAATTTGGGTGCGCAGCACGGCTATCCCGGCGGCAGCAGTGCTGGAGGCGGAGGAGGAGTCCAGGCTGCCACCGGCGGTGGGGGTGGCATACGGATAGCCACCAATCTGCACAAGCAACCCGGCGGCATCGGCGGTGATCTGGGAGAGCATCATACGGCACTGGCGGCTGCCCTGTTGTCCAGCAACCAGAACAATGGGGGTCAGAACACAAACACCAATCATCCGGTGGGCGTCCATGGGGATGTCATGGCCAATGCCTCGCTGTCTGCGGGCCTCAAGCAGATACCACAGTTCGATGATCCCGTGGAGCAGTCGCTGGCCTCGCTCGAGTTCAGCGCCGGCTCCACGGGCAAGTCGGCGCTAACGGATAACTTTATGATGCAGCCGGATGCGGGCCAGCAGCAACAGCAGCAGCAGCAACAGGCCTTTGCCCACATGGACTATGTGAATGAGCTGCTGATCAAGAACTCAGCGGATGCTGTCAGCGGCATGAACGGCAATCATCCGCTCAACTTTGTGCTGGACATGGCGGCGGCAACAGCCAACCTGCAGAAGCATCCCCAGCAGCAGCAGCAGCAGCAACAGCAGCAGCAGCAGCAGGCGCACAACAACGGTTTCAATGTGGCCGACTTTGGCATGCCCGGTTTTGATAGTCTCAACATGACGGCCTCAGCATTCCTAGACCTGGAGCACACGCTACAGCAGCAGCAGCAGCAGCAGCAACAACAACAGCAACATCAACACCAACAGCAACACCAGCAGCAGCAGCAACATCAGCAGCAGCAGCAGCAACACCACCAGCAACAGCAGCAGCAACACCACCAGCAGCATCAGCAGCAGCAGCAGCTCACGCAACAGCAACTGCAGCAGCAGCAACAGCAGCAGCATCTCCAGCAACACCAGCAGCAACACCTGCAGCAACAGCAACAGCTGCAACAGCAGGTGGCCAACAAGATGCTGATCATACCCAAGCCCATTGAATCGATGATGCCCAGTCCGCCGGACAAGCAACAGCAGCAGCAGCAGGCGCAGCAGCATCTCCAGCAACAGCAGCATCTCCAGCAGCAGCAGCAACAGCACCAGAAGGGCATGCTGCCGCAACAGTCGCAACTGGACATGATGCTGGTGGCGGCGGCGACGGCAAACTTCCAGGGCAAGCAGGCGTTCAAGGCCGCGGAACAGAACCTGAAGAATGCCAGCTCTTGGTCCTCTCTGGCCTCGGCCAGCTCTCCGTCGTCGCACACATCGAGCAGCTCGAGCAGCAGCAAGCCCAAGCCGGCCATGGACTCGTTCCAGCAGTTCCGCAACAAAGCCAAAGAACGCGATCGCCTCAAGCTGCTGGAGGCGGCCGAGAAGGAGAAGAAGCACCAGAAGGAGGCCGCCGAAAAAGAGCAGCAGCAGCAGCAGCGCAAGCATCACAAGTCCTCCTCATCGTCGTCCTCCTCCTCCTCATCAGCAGCCTCGCAGGCAGCCGCCGCAGCAGCAGCAGCAGCGGCCGCAGCGGGAGCAGCAGCAATAGCCGCCTGTTCGGCCGCCTCCACGCAGCCACCGGTTGCGTCAGCCTCGACGGTATCCGCAGCAGCAGTAGGAGCCGCGTCCTCGGTGCCCCTAAGTGCCTCGAATGCCTCCGGTGGCAGCAGTAGTGGGGGAGGAGCCGGAGGAGGAGGCCAGGCCAGCGGCGAACGCGAGCGGGAGAGGGGCGAACGTGAGCGGGAACGGGACAGGGACAGAGAGCGTTCCGGCAGCGGTCAGTCTGGGAATGGCAACAACAGCAGCAACTCGGCAAACAGCAACGGACCCGGCAGCGCGGGCAGCGGGGGCAGTGGCGGCGGCGGTGGCACCGGCGGCAACAGTGGCCCCACCAGCACAGGTGGACCCAACAGCGGCGGCGGTGGCAATGCTAGCAGCAATAATGGCTCTGCAGCCGCACTGCTTAACGCCGGCAGCAATAGCAATAGTGGCGTTGGCAGCGGCGGCGCCGCAAGCAGTAACAGCAACAGCAGCGTGGGCGCCATGGTGGGCAGCGGCGGACCAGGATCCAATAGCCAGGGCAGCAGCGGTGGCGCCGGAGGAGGCGGCGGAGGAGGCACTGGCACTGGGGCCAGCAATGTGATGGGCAGCGGCGCCCTGGACTATGGCCAGCAGGTGGCGGTACTCACTCAGGCGGCGGCGCATGCCCAGGCGCAGCATGTGGCTGCCGCTGTGGCTGCCCAGGCCATACTGGCCGCCTCGCCCCTGGGCGCCATGGAGAGCGGAAGGTGAGTGGTGGCGAGGGAGTGAATTATGTGCGGAATATTTAAATAATTGAATCGCAATTGCAGAAAGAGCGTTCACGATGCCCAGCCGCAGATATCGCGAGTGGAGGACATTAAGGCATCGCCGGGCGGCCAGGGCCAGAGTTCGCCGGCCCAGCAATCGCCGCAGGATCGGGCGGCCGCCAAGCGCGCCGAGCAGCGGCGGGCCGAGCAGGAGCGGCGCAGGCGCGAAGCGGTAAGTTTCCCCTAGCAATTTTCCATGCTTTCCCTTCTCTAAACTCGAAACTCTCTGTGTTGCAGTTGGCTGGCCAAATCGATATGAACATGCAGAGCGATCTCATGGCTGCCTTCGAAGAGACGCTGTAGGCCAAGGCCCGCAATGCCAGCGGCAACACCTTCTCAACCAGCAGCAGCAACAGCACCGGCTCCACGGAGGCCACCAGGCGGCGAGGGCTAAGGCGACAGCAACGGACAACGTTGGACAACAACAACAAAAAGAGGAGCTAGGAAACAGGAAGAACCTCCAAGAGAGTAAACGAGAGAGTAAACCAGAGCATCAGTTTAAGAAGCAAGGTTCTAAGGCGTAACTAAACATACGTACATTTAGTGAGTATCTCTAATATATGCATAAAACATATACGAAAGGAGAGCGGAGAGCGGAGAGCGGAGAGCAGAGAGCGGAGAGAGAAGCCGAGCAGCAGCAGCAGCGTGAGAGCGTGGGAGAGCAGCAGCAGGAGCAGCCGCAGCAAATTTCCTTTTTGAAACACACACACATTTTTTTAACTTACGATTATTATGATTGTGTATTTACCAACTATTAAATAATAACGATTAATGATTAAATATTAAGAGCAAGGATGGTACGAGTACGATTATAATAATTATGATTATCATTATGATTATGATGGACATCGCTTGTGGTTCCAAACAAACAAAAAAAAAACAAAACAAAAGAAGCAAAAACAAAAGCTTATGTTTAATATTATTATTCACGTGTATAGGCAAGTTTAGTTGGTAAGCCTTTTTTTTCCCCTTCATTGTATAAACACACCTATGCTTAGAGTTGTTAACTAATTTAAAACACACACAAAAAACAACAAACAAAACGAAACTAAAGTAAAAAAAAAACAAAATATATTAAAAAATAGAAGAGACCCAAACAGAAGCGATAAATCAATATATATATATATCTTTTTTCTTTTTAATTCTTTTTTTTTTTTGCAGAACTTGCAATTTTAAATCATTGTTTTTTTTTTAACCCAAACACAATTGTAATTTATAATTTATACCACACACAGACACACACACATGCATGACTAGGCAGAGCTAGAGAGCAAGGATTAAGGAGGGGCTTCGGTATGAAGCCGAGCTGGATATATATATAGATATATATATATATATATTGGCAACAAATGTAGCTCTTAAGTAGAAACGAAATTTTTTGTATGTAACGATGATGCAGCCCCCATAAAGAAGTAATATTACAAATAAATTTAAAACAAAACCGTAATTCAAAAGAAAGAAAAACCAAAACAAAGAGAGGAGCGAGCAAAAAAGATGTAATAAAAACGGAAGAAAACAAAAACAGCAAAAATAATTTGTAATTTTCTTTTCCAAGAGAGCAAGAGAGAACCTTTCTCCCAACAAGAACAACAAATTGCAGTGACAATTCAGTAAGCTATGTAGTGTGGACGTTTCCAGTCCCATTTCAGTCCAGTCCAGTCCAGTCCGCGTTGTCTTCCAAAGCCTCGGCCTTAACCCATTCCATCTGCAAGCCTCCAATGTGTGTCCAATGTGTGTGTGTAAATATAGCTCCGTTCGAGGGGAAAGAGGGAGTAGTGGGAATTGTGCTAGCAACTATCTATGCGAAAGCTAACGACAGGATTCCAATTAATTCTTGTACATAGTAGAGTCTTCCCCGACAGATTCTCCCCACACAAGGCCTCACCCTCAGTTGTTATATTGTCGCTGGCAAGGTTCGTTTCGTTTTGTGTAAATTAGAGAGCGAAAGAGAGAGCGGAGAGTAGGAAGGAATTATATATTACAACAAAGTAAACCCTAAATATATATATATAGTATACAGAAGAAGAAGCATACATCAGAAAATACCACATATACATATATAAACAAGAAAGAGATACCTTTTTTTTTCTATACTTAATTTTAGCATTTAATTCAGTGAGAGAGAAATGTACGAAAGCAAAACAAAACAAAAAAACAAAATAAAACTTGAGAAAAACTAAATACAAAATACAAAAAAAAAAAACGATTTGAAAACAAAAACAAAGCGAAGTTTTTAATTCAGGAGATTTGCGTAACCCAACACACTATTATTATGTAGAAATATAATACAACAAATATTATATTTTAACGAGCGAGTTCGAGTCCAATTTCTGATCAAAGTGCCCGGCGCTCGAGCCAAGGATGCGTCCTTTTGGCATTAATAAGCAATTAATTGTTGTACTTTTGTTGTACCCAAGAAATAAAAAAACAAAAATCAGTGTGACCCTCGTCTGTGTGGCATTATGACACCCATTCAAGCATGTGACATATAGCAAAGAACTCACCTAAAAGCAGCACTTTCTCTGTAACAAATCACAACAAAATTTAAAATTAGTAAGCAAATGATCCTTAGCCTTAAGCGCCTACCGCTGATAAGCAACCAATAATAATTAATGAGTATATTGATTATTAATTATTATTAACTGCAGCCGAGCAGAACCTGGGGGGAGGGGGGATTGTCAAACGTTTTTGGGATCGCCTACAATTTACACACGACTCTAGCTATATCTCTCTCCCCCCACGTAGCGTTCTTAGCCTACAGATCCAAACATATACACACTACTATATATATATATATATAAATATAATAAAGAACACACTTTTTAGTAAGCCCGTAATTAATATTGAGAGAAAGGAGAAAGGTAGCAGTTATGTAACAGAAAGCGAACAGCATACGGAAACCAATTGAAAACAACAAATATTTTAACTTTAATGCCTACACACACACAACACACACACACTTAGTATTAATGAAACAAACAAAAATTTCAATAAGAAACTAAAAAACACTGAAGAAAACGAAAAACAACAAAAAAAGTGAAGAAAAACAAAGAAAATAGGAAAAAAAAAACAAAAAAATAAACAAAAGTTCATAAAAGATACTGAATTATTGTGTTTCAATTTTTTATAATTTGAGGGTTAACAATATGTTTTATTTTTCATTAAGAGAAAATGTGTTTCGAAGTATTTATCTTATTTTTCTCTTAAAATCGTAAACTATTCCTAGCTCCGTGTCTTTTTATCTTTTTTTCAATCGTGTATTTTTATTTCCTATTATATTGGTTCTATATTTTAAAAAGTATATCGGTTTAACACACATACATATTTCGTAATGTTAGAATATAGATTTATTTATCGAGTTTTGTGTGATTGAAGCGAAAATATTGATTTTTTCCCATTATACTATTATTTTAGTAACAAGCTTAGAAGTGAAGGTGTAGTTTCCGACCCTGTAAATCATATATATTCTTGATCAACATCAACTGCCGGATTTTTCTATATTTATTTATCAAATAGAACTTTACCCATTTTGTTTTTTAATTTAATAAGGGGTTACATCATAAACTATTTTAAAAATTCCAACAAAAATGTTAATTTTAATTTTAAACTTACAATGCAGATTTGGTAAACTATTAAAAACTAACATAACATGTTTTTAAAATATAACGATTTTTGGTTGAGTTTTGGGTTTTTTAATAAACTGATTTTCCCACAAATTGTATATCGATAAATATCGATGCAAGGTTCCGAGAAAACAGATATTTGAAGCCAAAAATGGTCAAAGAGCAAAGGACTGCAATAATACATACATTTATCTTTGCTATTACATTTTCTAATAATTGATATTACAATTTGAAATAAGTTTAAATTTTTATAAGTTTTAAATATAAAAGTTGTCATATTAGAATTGAAATTAATCCATTTTTGGCTTAGTTATGATAAACATGAACTCCCCAAAAAAGAAATATCTTATAAATAGATCAATTTTTAGTTCTTTTCTAGGAATCCCATGAAAACACAAAAGACTTTTCAATATTTATCCGCTATTTATCTATATAGTTATAGGCTCGACAATAAATATATAAAATGTGGCTGGGAACTGGGGCTGCTGCTTCCGGCCTGCTCAAGGACCCTTGCTCCTGGTCATCGACTTCTGGGTGGTGGTACTAGCTCCAAGGGTTACCGTCTCCAGGTCGGCCGCTGTGCTTTGCTCCTCGCTCAGTGCCTGGGTGCTGGACAGCGGGGGTTCCCTGGGTTCCATGGTGGCCATGATCGAGGATCCCCTACGGCTGGTGGTGGTCAGCAGGGATTCGGGTGTGGTTGTAGTTGTAGTCGTAGAGGTGGTAATACTTGGCGAATGGCTGGTTCCCCGGGTAGTTGCTGTCGTGGTGGTGCTGGCCTCTGTGACGCGACCCACGCCCGGCAGGTAGAGCGACAGCGAGGAGTCCGTGATCTCACCGTAGTCCTGACCCACATCGGGTATGTTGTACACATTGTAGGCATCGACGGCCCGGGAAACGGAGACCATGGGATTGGCCAGGCCCGTCAGCTGCTGGAACTGCATGGGCGAGGGACGGGCACGGGGACGGGAATGGGGACTGGGACTGGTGCTGGTCGACTTGGTGGGCATTGTCCTGGGCGTGGTGGTGATCCGTGGCGGCAGGCTAAGCCAGCGCTTGTCGGTGGTGAGAGCAGTGCGCCGAGGAGGAGCGGAAGGAGGAGTGACCATCAGATAGTAGACCTTCTTGGGCTGACTGCTGGGCTTTGAGGAGGAGGATTTCAATGGCTTCTTCTTGTTCCGGCGCTGCTTCTTTTTGCGCAGACTTTTGGTGGGAGCCTGGCAGGGACCCTGGTGCAGGATTCGCAGGACTAGAAGGAATCACGGTAATAATTAAATAAATTACATTTCATTTCCTTTAATTTAATGTCTTAACAAACCCTGCTTCGTGTGACACTCGCGTCGCCGCATCTCGCACTCGTTGGCAAAGGTCTGCGGCACCGCACCGCCGATTTCGGCGAGGGCGCAGACTGGCCGCTCCACCGGCTTGCACTTCAAGGCCTGGCAGCTGGGCAGGCACCGCTCCATCTCCGTGGGCTCCAGCTCTGCGGGGAGATAAAGGATAAAGCTGTCAGGAGAAAGACTTTCAAGTTCTCAACTCACCTGTGCCGTACTGAAACAGCATCTTCATGTTGTGCGCCTCCAGGCGGCAATCGTTCTCGAAGTAGAAGGTATCGGTGCCATTGGTGGCACACACGGGCACTCCCCCGGCCTGGCACTGCGGCTGGTAGTCCACATATTGGATCTGCAGGTGCTCCGGATTCAGATTGAGTCCCGCGTTCGGCTTGTCCTTGTCATCGGGATCGTGGCCGAGGCCGGATTCGCCCAGGATCTTGGCATACTGATTGCTGGTGTAATGGGGATCACTGAAGCGCCAGTTGGCCAAAGGCGAGGACTTGCTAATGGCAGCTGCTCCTGCTCCTAGCTGAAGGACCATTAACAGGGGGAGGAGGATAGTGATGCTTCTCAGCTTTGGTTGCTTCCGACTTGGGTGCATCTTGGTGGCTCTGTGCTGACCTCCATGGCAGAGTTCCACGGCTTTATAGTGACTCTCCAGATGCCTCTTATCGCCGGCATTCGCTGGCTGCATTTTTGCACCTTCACTGCCCAGCATTATCTCCTCTTCCCCAGCGAACCATTAACAATAAATAATGAATAAATGTGTATAGAAAGTAACGATAAGTTACAGGTGTCTGTGTGGCTTCATGGCGCTCACCTCGCGACGATCATTCATAGGTTGCTTTTTCTTGTATCTCTGCAAGTTGCTAGTCTTATCCGCCAGATACTATTGCTATCTGGAAAGAGTACAAAGAAACACCTGTAAAAGATAGACTTTTACATTACCAAATGTAAGATTTTATAAACTTCTTTTTGTTCTTTAAGGTGCTTTTTCTAGCCACATTTTCCCTTTAATATTTTCTTAATAAAAATAACTCTTATTGCTTGGTTTTTAAAATTGAATTTGAATTTGAAAATCGAAACAAGTAAGCTTTGGAATATACTTACACTCTACCTTCATGCTCTCTAGACACAATCCCCTCTAAACTTGTGCTGAAAACATCTATCAAATTCCTGTTCCAAAAGATTTTATTTTGTGCTGAATAATATTTGTAAATTTGTATTTCGATTTTTCCGAGTTTATTCAAAATTATTTGCTCGTTTTAGTTAATTATGTTCTCTTTGTATGTAATGTTTGGTAAGTTTTCGATTCGGCTTACGGTTCCATCACAGCTACAAGTTGCATAACGCCATACAATTCGGAATCAAAAAGTTTTCGAACTGGAATTTAATCAAAGAACTCAGGAGAGGGAGAACTCACTAGTTGAAGTGAACGTTGAAAATAGAACGCTCTCTCCTTCTATTTTCTTCGTTGACTTCAACTTTCGTTTGTGCATTATGCATCTTATATATCATGGAATCGTCAGTTCCGTCCACTCTTATAATAATATAATAATTAATATAATTCTCAACCCCCTTTCGTCTCAGCTCTGGTTGGTCTTTTCGTCTTTTATTTGGTCATATGCTCGGCCAGCGCCGCTCAGGTAGCTATGCAATCCAGACTTGAAGCAAGTGCTTCTATCATTAATCCCTTCTTTTCTCTGGCAATTAGATGCACGGAGATGCCAAAGCAGAGCCGCAGCGGATTCAAGGGAACAGGGGGCAGGAGTGGCCACAGGATCCGCCGCAGGAGCCACCACAGCCCCCCCAGCGACCTCCGCTGCGGCGCTCCCAACGACTGATCGAGAGACGTGCAAGGGAGGGTCGATAGAGGACACGAACTCTTTATCGTTTTCAGTTTAAATTGCACAAGTTGTTAGCATATATACCAAGGCTGCGGGTATATTTGTTGGAAAATCAAAAAAAAAATATATATTTATATATGAGGAAAGCCTCTAAGTTGTGAAACATTATTTTAAGTGGTACAAAATTGTATTCTAAATAATTATTATTCGAAAGTAACGGTTAAGTGAACAGCTTTTGCGATTAAAAGTGACAGCTGGTCACACTTAATTCGTGCTGCCACAAAATAATCGGGTTGTTAACTTCGCTGTAGCATAAACAGTATAAGTGTACAAATGTTGTCTGTAGGAGAATAGAATCTGTATAAGAGCTAGAATTTTGTGCTGTTAAAAATATTTACCACAAAATTTTCAATATATATATTATAATATTAATAATGCAGATTTTTTAAAGTAAATATTAGGTATTATGGTATAAAGTCAATAAATAAAATGTATAAAATCGACAAGCCTTTGTTCGAAACTTGCTTATACCTTCTGATAACAAATTTTCAATTTAATTGTTAGTAAGTAGTTAGAAATTTTTTTAATACGAAAATTTTTATAGAAGTACTACCTAAAAACGTTTTTTTTTTTAAGTATTTAATTTTGATTTTAGAATAACTATCCGATAAGAATCAAAATTATGTATAAAATAAACGAGTGCAAAATAATATCGATATGTCAAACAACTGTTTACAAAACAAAAATTATTCGATATATATCTGCAAAATCGCGCGCCTTCTATGAAGGATTTTAGCATTTTGAACGCGCAAGTTGGGTGTAAATCGGAATAAGAATTATTTTTATTATTTAAAATGAATTCCCAAGATGACCTCAGAGAAACTAGGCGGCGAGTACATGCAATTAAAGAGGGAAAGCTGAATTTTGTAGGGGGAAATTACACCATTTTGAGATTTTTTAGGGAGAAAGCCAAATTTGCAAGTCTGGCAACACTGAGCCGAGCTATCTAGATATCGTTACGAAAATATATCCAAACACCTGAAAGTCGCTAACGCCGTGAACTAATTGTTATTTTTTTTTTCTACGAGCCAATCAGTAATATTAAGTAGTGCAGCGCGATTGTAATGCTCCGATATCCTTGAGCGCAACCGAGGATATAGCGCCGAGGATCAAAGGAACCAAAGTTGAATTGTTTATTTCTGCAAGGGCTCGACAGCGGCAGGGCTGTGTGTGTGTGTGTTAGTGTGTGTGAGTGTGTGCGTGCGCTTCATTCATTTTTATATGCCGAAGTGCCGCTCCGAATTAAACAAAATATACACGGATCTCCAAACACTAGCAGCGACGGCGCATCCGAATCCCCCCTCTTCCTCCGGCGATAATAAATAACATTAAGAGAGAGAGCAGAACGTGTATTTTGTGGCTTGTCAAATGCAAAAAACACTACCGATACAGCGAAGTAAAAATCAATAATTAGAGCTCGTTCCCAAAGCAAAAGCAAACGCAAAAAAAGGTATGCAGTAGCAAAAAGAACAAAACCATTGGCACAACCAACAACCAACACACACACACAGACACACACTGAAGTATGCATTTGTGTGCACATACATACAAAGCCGAAGTGTATGTATGTATTGTATCTTTGTATTTTGGGCAAATAAAAGGGCGAAGGAGATGCAGATACGCGGGACAGCAGCAGGAGCGGGAGGAGGGGGAGCAGTTGATAAATATTGCGATAATGCGAAAGAATAACTTGACATGCGGCGGACACGGACGCGGACACTCTTTATTTACATTACATGACATCCCTCGCATGTAAACTGATGCTGACCACGAAGGAAAACTTGGGAGGGGAGCATTCCAAAATCCCACCTTTTAGTGCACTTTTCCGGCCCCCTGCCTGTGTGTATGTGTGTGTGTGTGTGTGTGTGTGGAAAAGTGCGACGTAACCCATTACGAAGTACCATCCCAACCCCAACCCCCATACATGGAAGAGGAAAAGGTTTTCCCCCACTTTGCATCGCCTTCGTTGCCGCTGCTGCTGCATTGCAGTGAGTGGTGCTTTTCCGTTTCGCTTTCTTGGCAGCATACGCATGCATACTCTCTCTCTCTCTCTCTGTCTCCCTCTCTGTGCTCTGGCTTTGTAACCCACTCAATAGGGTCGTACCCAGAGCACACGTACACATACCTGCATACATACGTACGTATGTATCATTGCCGAATGTGCAATTGCGGTAAATAAAAAACAAAAAGGTGACACCGAGTCTGATTTTACATTCTGCCGCAAGGCGTGAATTTTGACAATTTACATACGTGTATGTAATTTCCAATTACCTAATTGTGCTGACAAAGTATCGGCTAACTATAGCTAATAAGTGTGTGCTATGCGAATGCCACAATACCCGAGAGTGAGAGTATGAAAATCGATTAAATCATGTAACTAAAAACATGCAAGACAGCATACACATAGGTACATGTGTATTTCCCTGTACATACTGCAACGTTTGTTGTTAAAAAAACACAAAAGAGAAAAAAGCAAATAGCACGATTCCGGCTAATAGGAGTGATGCCAAATCGAAAAGCCAAGGCAGCGTTAGCCGAACTATTCATTTTGCGTGTAAAATATACGTTTTTGTTTTGGTTTTGCCCTTTTGACCTGTGTAACAACCAGTTCTTACCTGAAATATATGAAAACTATGCTCTTGTTTTTTGCATACTTTTAAAGCTATCGTTATCGTTTCCTTAATCGAACCCATTCTAGACAAGAATATTCTCGCAGTTAGGCTTTCTCCCTTCAAACAAGAAATTGTTGTCTCGTATATTGTATATTGTATATTTAATTAATAATTAGTATCTAGCAATTATTTTGTTGTTCTTGAATCTGCTTACGTTTTTTTTTTTTCAATTTTAAATCGGAGTTTTAAAGTTTACAATTAATATTGAAATTGGTGTTATCTCATCGACATAATTTGAAATCACAATCAAAAAAATTAGCACAACAGATTTGAGCAAAAGACATTATATAAAGTACATAAAAGTGAAATTCGATTCCAAAGTCATGTTAAACAGCGCAAATAACAATTCTCTCCAGCATGTAAGTAGACCAAAAACGTCATTAAATAGTCGATTTTACCTTGCCTTGTTTATATATGTTTGTGCATGCCTATCATATGTGCATTTTAGCATTTTCTGCATTTTTGCATACTTGCATTTCTGCCTACTTCTAACGCATCCTTCTAGCGCACTTGATGTCTCTGCCTGTCTCTGCCTGTCAAGCTTGGGTAAAGGTTTGATTTTATTTCACAAATCTGTTTTCTTGCTTAATTGTTAATGTACTATATTTAAGTTTGATTTAACAGCGGTGTCCAAGTTTCCATATCCTAATAAAAGGGATCTAAAGATCTTAGAGTAATTAACGAATTAAAACGAAATTTGAGGTATATTCGGTTTGCAATTACTAAAATATTCAATTGTTTTCAATACATTTGGTCTAAATTTGGTCTTATATGGATTGTCTTTGAAGATAATTTCCCTGTTAATTAATATGGAACACATCAGGAGCAATATTTGCATAATGTTTGTGATAGAACTGCAATTTTGTAATTCTTGTTCAACTTTTGCAAGTTTATCTTTTATAATTACTTTCAAATTATTTGGTTCTTCTAGCCTATGCCTAGCTTTAATAGATTATTAATTAATAATTGTAATTATAATATTATTCTACTATAACCATGCATATTCTAGTTCGTATTAAAGCACAAACACTGAGAGCTGATCTTGATTATATTCAACTTTTCGAATTTGTGCCCTCACATGTCCGTCCGACACGAATGACACTCGAAACACAGGTGTGTTGTTATATAAAATTATGTTGCAACGAATTCGAAATGCTCAAAACAAAAAATAGAGTGAAACAAAACAAAGCAATTTTAAGAGGAAGTCTCGAGCCTAACAAGTTTTGACATGCTTTAAGCGAAACCCGATTTTTAAATCGATTAAACATCGATTCACATTATTACTCTTGCACATGAATTCTTAGCTTAGCTTACCTTTTTCTATATAGATCATGATTCACATTTAACATTAGTCTTAATGTTGGCATGCCTGAATTTTGTACTTTATTTCAACAATTTATTTTCAAGTTGTTCACACAATTTTTGTTTATGAAACTAATATCTTGGTATTTTGTTTGGAATTCTGTAGGAGCCGCACATATGCCAAGCTCATTCCATTTGGACTAAAGTTGGGACCAAAAATATATTTTCTTCAGATAGAGATTTGAAAATGTACACCCCGAAGTATAGAATTTACACATACTTATAGACGCACTTGTATTTATTTAAAAACGCTGTGTCGTTGATTACTGCAAATTTTGATACGCAAATGCAATTCATGCATCTCTGAGTTTGTGGTGCTGCAGCTGCTGCAGCAATTACCGCTCCACCGGCATCCAAATTTTGATGTAATTTCGTTTCGACCTTTCATTAATTCTACAAATCTCCGATCTGCCTTCTTCTACGGCGGCAATTCTAGCAAAAGTTGTGCTTTTATCAGCACCAAAGCATCAGCTTGGCCTCGCAAAATTGCACGATACACAAGCACTGTCACACTGTCGCAATAATAATCAAATAATAACTGAAAGCATTTGCTTAGGCTCAATTAATATCCTTTAAACCTGGGTAGAATCCTTAGAATATCAGTAAATTTATTTGCTTCGTTTATGCGATTTGGTTAGTATTTGTAGGGATTTTAATACTGCTATAAGAAATCATATTCCCTCCTTTAAAAGGGTATAGAAATATCGAGCTTCACGAAATGCACCGGGCTAGTCGTGCAAATTATCTATACACGTAGCAGCATGTGTGCTATACACATGTATCTCTTTCTTTTTTCTTCATAATTTCAGTTCCTTCTATAAAATTAGCCGCAGATTGCTTTTGTCGTTGTCAGTTAAATGTCGGTGCTTAGCCGGGAAACTCGAAAATCATCATCAGTCGTCGCTAAGTTGAACACGATATTCGGTCGTCGGTTGTCGGTTTTCGGTCCCAGTTTTATTTCGAGTATAGCGAATATATTGGATAGAATAGACCAAACAAAATGTATCCTGTATCCTACAAGTCAGGGCAGAGAGGGTGGCATAAGTCCTTTTACTACCAAAATCACCATCATCATCACCATCATCACGCCATGCGTATAGCCAAGACTTCCATTTATTATCAACGACAGCAACAGCAATTTTCAAGCTTTGCTAGCAAAAGGTCGCGCTTTTTTTTTAAACATCGTATTATGCGTCCCTCATATATGGCTTACAATGTGAGTAACATGGAGTAATGGTGGCGGAAGAAAAGAACTGATGAAAAGCTGATGAAAGCAGAGTGACAGGCACATGTTTTTAGGAGCAATATATTAACACATACCGAACATAAAACATATACCTTTTATAGGTTCTAGGTACAGGATCTAACAGTTTTCTCTTTTTTTTATGTTACGCTAATAGTAAAATCGTCTTGTTATAACTGTCTATATAATATACATATAGTATCGATGTTGTTGTGCTGTAACCGTGACTAAAGACTAATATTAAGTGTGTGTGTGTATGTATGTAACAGTAAATTAATGTACCAAAGGTTTTATATTAAAAAAATCGAAGTTATCGATATTTTGTATATGGAGAAATCGATTTTAAATCGATTTATATCGAAAATGTTCGAATTCGATATTTGTGTTGTATACAAAAACCTATTAAAATCGATATTATTAAATCTAATAATTAAAAATGAAACGTATAAATATTCCAAGATTAATATCGATATTTTTATATCTAATAAATAAAAATGATACTTTAAAATATTCCAATAATTTTTATTTATTTTAAATAAATTAATTGATGTTTTTCAAACTGAAATAAATAAAAAATATATATAAAAAAATAGATTTCAAATCGATTAACTTTGGTGCTTTTCCGTCTATAATAAATACATATATACATGCACACAAAAAAAGAGGTCCTTAAATGGAAAGTTGTGAATGCTTTGTTGTTGTACTGTAAATGTCCTTTGATTGTCTCAAAAATCGACATCCTCGAAATGAATACTTATACCGAACGACTTGTCATTAACTATTTTTAATGTATATAATATCCATATAGCCGGTAACAGCACCATCTGAAATCAACATGAATGGCTATAACCGAAAGTCGCCACAAAAACGGCGCTATGATATGCCAAAATATGCTGGTAAGTATCACCTCTCCCGGGATATATATAGATTTACAATAATGATTTCTGGACTTTCCACAGTTCCGCCAAAAAAGAAAACAAGCAAGGAACGCATACCACAGCCGAAGAATACAGTAGCAATGCTAAATGAGTTAAGACATGGACTGATTTACAAATTGGAGTCACAGACTGGTCCGGTGCACGCACCCTTATTTACGATATCCGTTGAGGTGAGTTATCTACACAAATATGAGATAAATTTGATACGATTTATATATAGAGTCATGCTCGCAGGAGGGGGTTCCGTTTTTACTAAAAGTTCGTTCTTTGGGAGACCTTTCCTTTTACGATCTTGTTCTCTCTCGCTTCCTCTTTCGCGCCTTGCCTGTAATGAACTAGCAAAGCTATACATTATGGCTTGAAATAGCAATTTCCATTGGAAATAAATAATAATTAAAAATACAACATGCATTGGCTTGCCTCGTACTAGAATTCCCAACAGGTTCTAGCCCTGAATGCAGACACTGATGAGGAATAGGCGACCTTTTTATATCCAATCGATATAAATAGTTTATGATTTACATATGTTTGCTGCCGATATGCATTATTTATGAACATCACTTGATATTCAAAACTATTTCGTTAATGGCATCATTTCGGGACGCATATATTATATATATGTATATTCCACGCGAGCTCATCGAAATGACATATCAATAGATCGATAAGTACGGGGGGCTGAGTGGGCCATAAAAAAGTGCATGACAGCTAAACGTTAAGATGGCTTATTAAGCAACTAGTACACTTTATACCCGCTAAATGCAATAAAAACGAAAAAGACAATCGTTTCGGTTGTTTTGATATTTGCATCTGGTTGGCGCTTGTTGTGGGTCATAAATCGATATGTGAAACCCCAAATGAACCCCCATATGATGGGGATATATATTTAATATCGGAAAGTTTCGAACGTTCTCAACATAATTTGTTATCTATTCCCGACGCACACACAGGTCGATGGACAGAAATATTTGGGCCAGGGACGCAGTAAAAAAGTAGCACGCATCGAAGCAGCTGCCACCGCACTGCGAAGCTTCATACAGTTCAAGGATGGAGCTGTCCTGTCGCCATTAAAGCCATCGGGCAACCTGGACTTTACCAGCGATGAGCATCTTGAAAATGGTATTGAAAACTTGTCCAACCACAAATTGGTCGAACACATTGAGACGTTGATGTTGACTGAAAAGAAATCCAACCTTACCTCGCTTGAACAACCCACGTTGCGTCTTCAAATGTTTTGCATGAGTCAGAGCAAGTATTAGTGAAATTTTTCGTTTTCCTTACTTTCCTTTTGTTTTCAAATATCTTTTAATTTTATTATTTAATCATAATTTTTATTCGGGTTTTGAATGAAGTCTATAATTATATATGAATGGCAATCTTTACATTTATTTCAAGAAATCTATCTTTATGTTTAAAGATTAGGTTATACTTATTTTTTAATAACAGAGAAAGGAATATATTTTTGTAGGAAGAAAAGAACTATTGTGGTCCGTGTTTAAAAGTTCTCCAGCAGATGTCTTCAAGAAGTTACCTAGAGGAATATATTTATGAAAAATTAAATTATGCTGGCGGAATAAGTGCGATAAATTCGATCATTTTGATTGATGTATACTTATAAATTAAATACTTTAGTATTATGATTTTTACTATAAGCCATATAGGACTTTTTCATTCGATTTAAGTTTTGAACTTCAATTTAAACTTATGACCATTTTCTCAGGATTTTTCCGATCGCATCTAATTTTTGGTAAGGTTGGCATAGTTTTTAAATATTTAATTATTAAAGTAAATTGAATGAAGTTGAATGCATTTTATTTTATTAAATATTACGAATTTTTATTAGGTTCTTTTCTCTTCAAGTCATTAGAGCTGGAAAAACATTGATGTGTTTTTACTATTATTTTCTTTTTTTAGTTATGTTTCATGTTTATTGTTCCATATTTTTAAATGTATTTTTTAATTATCTCCCTTCAAAATTTAGATTATTTTCCAGCTCTACGTCCCAACCCAAAAAACAGAAAAGTTACCAAATCTTTTATTAATAGTTTTGAGTTAGTTTTTTTGTTATTGTTGCTTTTGCTTTTAACTAATAGGAATTATCATACCCTTATCTTATTATTAGTCTGACAGTTACGCTTCTTTATCGGTACTTCCCTCCTTGTAATCCTGTAATGTGTAAATAAGTGAACAAGTTTTGTCCATCCAAAAATATATAACATTTATATTATATATATTTCTTTCAAACATTTCATTTCAACCGTGAGATAGTACTCTAAAAATAAATATTACTGATTTTCGGAATATGTATTATTAATTCATTTGCAATTTGCATTATTTAATTCCACATGTTTTTCCTTGCATTTGTCTTCTAATTATACAAATAATAATAATAATAATATATGGTTGGAGAGAACATAATTCTAGATGGTTAAGAGTCGCATCTCGCTAATGACGGAACAATCAACCATTTTCACTAACTCTTCTTTGTGTTTTTGGTAGATGTGAGCAAGAGTGCGATCGCTGTGGACGGCCAGAAGAAGGTTCCAGACAAGGGTCCGGTCATGCTGCTCTACGAGCTCTTCAATGACGTTAATTTCGAATGCAATAATATCGACGGTGCTCAGAACAATTGTCGTTTCAAGATGACGGTGACCATAAACGAGAAGAAATTCGATGGAACAGGTTGTTTACCAATTGTGTATTAATTGGGAGTTTCATTGTTTATTATAAAATGAATGTAAAAATTATGCAGTTGCCTCATTCAAGACTACAATGAAACCTCTAATTAATGAATACATTTTAACACAGTGCTAGAACCTCATTCATTATGTTATTTTCAAGGTCCTTCGAAAAAACTGGCCAAGAATGCGGCTGCCAAGGCAGCCCTGGCCTCGCTGTGCAATATCTCGTATAGTCCCATGGTTGTGCCGCAAAAGAACGTGCCACTGCCCATCGACGACAAGTCCTCGTCCATGGAGCTGCCACAGATCCATGCCGATACGATCGGACGGCTCGTCCTGGAGAAATTCATGGAGGTTATCAAGGGCCAGGAGGCATACTCGCGGCGAAAGGTATTAGCGGGCATTGTAATGACTGAAAACATGAATTTTTGTGACGCCAAAGTAAGTGTTCTTTAATTACTGATCACAGCGTTATATATATTGAATAATCTATACTCTCGCTCAGGTTATCTCAGTTTCAACGGGCACCAAGTGCGTCAGCGGGGAGCATATGAGTGTGAACGGAGCCGTCTTGAATGATTCTCATGCCGAAATAGTGTCTAGACGATGTCTTCTCAAGTACTTATATGCCCAGTTGGATCTCCAGTGCAATCAGGGTATAGTTATTTGTTGCTAATGCTAAGTTATAACTAAGAACTAAGTATGGTCAAATGTAGTTTAGATTTAGACCCTTGCTGAGTTGTTAATTCATTTGGTTTTGTCTGAGTTTCACCCACAAAGGTGGTAACAAGTTTTATCCAATTCTTTTATATTTTTTTTAATTTTATAATTTTTCCTGAAACAAAGCATTGATAATATCTAGTCTTGTTCGATTTAATGATCAATAGAAAGATCTTCCCTGCTCTCGGACGCATTTTACTTTATATAAAACTCCTATTTATATTTATTCGTATTTTTTTGTTATTTATTTAGTTATTTTTATCATCGAAATGCTCCAAGAAGCCTCTGAATATTTTTTGGCTGTCCCTAGCTAAGTTTTCCCTTAAACAAGTGAATATTTAGGGTATATTATAGTATATCGAAACAAATATCGCGTTCGTTATCTCATATAAAATATAAAAAAAACTTTAATATATCGAAATCAATGAATATCCCATAAAACTTTAAAATATCGATATTATCGAAATATATACCAAAAATGTTATTCAATTCGTCTATCCGCATGTATTGGTCCGATATAAGAATATCGATTTATCGCGCATATATCGCAACGTTAAATGATCGATTTTGTGCCAAATAACGATACATGATCGATATATCGATATTTATTGCTCCTTGCATAGACACTTGTTTTGTATTTATTAATTATTGGCTTTTTGCTTTCGCCCCCCCCCGCCCGTTCCGCTTTGTAATTGTATTGCTTTGTGGTCGTACTTCTTTTCATATATACTTGTGTGTGTGTATGGGTGAAAAGAAAAGAAAGAATGCAAAAAAAAAACAAACAAAAAACAAAAAACATAAATCTATATTTTAAATTTTACTTTAATTTACAATTTGATTACTCTTATTCAATTTTCTCTTAAATTTAGCCACAGCATATCAGTCGATTTTCGTGAGGAATACTGATGGGCAATACCCTTATAAACTAAAATCCGGGGTACATTTCCATTTGTATATAAATACAGCACCTTGTGGGGATGCACGGATATTTAGTCCTCACGAAAACGACACAGGTGTTGATAAACATCCAAATAGGTTGGTACTACCGATATTTTATAAATACTTGCTACTTTATTATTACAACAACAACAAAAAACAACAAACAACAACAAAATAATAACATCAACAACAACAATAGTTTTATATTCTGTTACTTGATTACACTCTCTTCGAATTTTGTTAACAGAGAAAAGTTCAGACAAGTTAGAACCAACGATTTTTTTTTAATTTGTTTTTGGTATCATATGTTTTTATTATATATACATCTATATATATATTTATACATATATATGTTCCTAAATATATATGTATGTATATACATATATAGATGTATACATACAGTTGCGTGCCTATTTAATTTGTAGGCTTAGGCAAAACTCGTCTGGCGTTACGCATCTTGTACTGTCTTTGTTTTTATATTCCCAATACAATAAGATGTAAATTCTTATATATTATTAATCGTAAACTTAATCAGCTTTGGTAGAACTTGTAAGCTGCTTGGCTTGTACATTGCAGGCAAAAGCGTTGAAGAGAGGCCGGGTTTTTATAGTTGGGAGTTACTTATATTTTTTTTAAATCTTTGTGCATTTTATTTTTCATTAGGTTATATCTTAAATTTGGATAAAAATATACGATAGTGAGCAGCATTATTTCTTATTAATTTTAAAACATGACTTTTGCCTTTGCAAAGTATATGCTGCTCCACTGTGTTTAAAGAGTTTAATTTCATTTAATATATTTCTGTTAACATGCTGAAATACATTATATTTGTCTGCCTGAAGAGGCTTATAAATATGTGTATAACATTACTTTTGTGACTTCTGCCTTAAAAAGCTTGCGAAACATCGATGTTAATCGATTTAAAATCTATTTTCAATGCAATTTAAAATCGATTTTTAATAGAAAACTTCGATAGCAATTTAATTTATAATAAGAAGAGATTTAAATGGTTTTTATAGTATTATTATTTCTTTTAAATACAATACACACTCTTCGGTAAACAATAGAATAGAGAAATCAAGTGTCCCATGACATTTTAATTCTTCCCAAGTGCTTCCCAGGTGTGTCTGTCTGCGTTAATGATCATAAATAATACAATAGACTCCCAATTATAATGACTCTTAACAATACACAAATCAAATATATAAAGAAGTTGTACGAATTTCAGTCAAGTCAGGATTTATAAAATATATAGAACATCATTTGCAGGACAACAACAGATTTAAATTTAATTTGAAAAATGAATAAGAAATTATTGACTTGAAAATATAATATATATACCACATATATATATAATATATATTTCATTTAGAGAGAGGAAGAGAACAGATGAAACAGATGAAAGTTGTCAAGGAAAGTTTTGATTCTCCCCTCTTGGCATGTTCCCGAAACTCTCTTCAATTTCGATCTGGCGAATAATTATGATATATCTTCTCACGTCCATATATTTTCTTGCAAACGCCGCGATTTCCATGAACCAAAATTATCATCAAAATCAACAGAAAAGCCCGCGGGCAATTGCGCACCAAAATAGAATCCGGCGAGGGCACAATTCCAGTCAAAAGCAGCGATGGCATCCAGACCTGGGATGGGGTACTGCAGGTATTATAATTACTTATTATAAACCATAAATATATCCAAGGAAATACGAACTACAATCTGATTCTTTGTGTCTCTCTCTCTAGGGACAACGCCTGCTAACCATGTCCTGTTCGGACAAAATCGCTCGCTGGAACATCGTGGGCATACAAGGTTCCTTGCTGTCTTCCATTATTGAGCCCGTATACCTGCACTCGATCGTCCTGGGCAGCCTGTTGCATCCGGAGCACATGTACCGCGCCGTCTGCGGTCGGATTGAGAAGTCCATTCAGGGCCTGCCGCCGCCGTATCATTTGAACAAGCCACGCCTGGCCCTGGTCACGTCGGCGGAGCCGCGAAATCAGGCCAAGGCCCCGAATTTTGGCATCAACTGGACCATCGGTGACACCGAGCTGGAGGTGGTCAACTCCCTGACGGGTCGCACCATCGGTGGCCAGGTGTCGCGCATCACCAAGCAGGCGTTCTTTGTTAAATATGGATTTCTAATGAAGAACCTGCCGGGTATTCCGGTCCGCAAGGTGACCACGGACTATGGTCAGACCAAGGCGAACGTTAAGGACTATCAGGTAAGTGTTTGTTTTTAATAAAATATTAGAATAAATAATTGATATAATTATTTATTTGCAGACGGCGAAACTGGAATTATTTTCGGCATTCAAGCGCGAGGACCTTGGCAGCTGGCTGAAGAAACCAATCGAACAAGACGAATTCGGGCTTGTCGAATGACTGCATTCAGCGATACTACTATATAATATATATTATTATATAAAAAAAGACAAAAGTAACGGCAAGCAATTAATAGAGTTAGAAGACATAGATTTTAGGCAAAAGAACAATTCTTTTTCGCAGCAACAGCGAGTTAAATGTAATAATAATACTATTTATTATAATAATCACCTGCCAACCTTGTATTCCCAACAAAAACAACAATGCAACAGCAACCACAACAACAACAACAAGATTATGAACAAGAACAACAGCAACAAGCACAAAGATGCTAATGCTCGATCCATAAAAAACGGCTCTAGAATATTTATAGAATAGAATGTAGTCTTTATGCTGGAACTGAGTAAAGGAGTATTATGGCGTTTTTTGTTGATATCAAAACGGATTCTTCCATGTCCCAACCTTGGTTACCTTCTCCCACGATTCGTTCTTTAAAATTCGTTGACAAAGAAAATAAATGAAAAGAAAAATAAAGATATATAATATATATATATACGCCTTAGCGACACTGCTTAGATTTAACAAGAAAATAAATATGAAGGGTGGCTTTCATTAGATTTCTTCTGTTTGTGCCTATTTAACGAGATTGACGCGAAAGAGAGAGTATGTGGTAATAAATAATGTTACGAGAAAGAAACAATTTTGGAACGTATGGAAATCTTTGCAGTAAGACCGGGAAATACCAATAACGATTAAGCAATGTATGTTGTTTAGTAATGCTATTTGCAAGGACATCAAAATAACAGCAACAAACAATTAAACTAATAACAATAACAAAGTAATACCAAAAAAGATATAACACTACAAACCTTACAAAGTCACGCTTTATAATAATAAACTCAAAAGTAGACTTTAGGGCGAATCTGCATACGTACTTTCCACTTTTTCTTCAAAATCATATAAACACATATATATAAAAATATATACAAACTAGGCTTTCCAACCATTTTCAAGGTATTTGATCAATTATGTAGATTTCTTTATGATATGTAGAAGGCAACCACATAGATTAGTTACAGTCCGAAGCTTGTAGAGTCATCCTTTTCTAATATCTAGCTATCCCCTTCGTAAATTAGCTGCATCATCTTAGTTTTTGTTATCGATAGAACTCGATATACTCCATAGGACCTTGCCTGCTTGATTTTAAAGCATTGGGACGATAGAAGAGATTGATATATCGTAGGTCGGTATATAAATCGATATTTTAACGCTGAGATGTATAAGCGATCAATCGATATTCTTCTTTATATTTTGGAACTATAATAAAAAGTAAAATATCGATATTTTAAAGTTAATTGCGACATTTTTCGGTATTTAAAAATTCGATATATCAAAGCTTACCACAATTTCGATCGCGGTAATTTTGTCGATATATCGGGCTTTTTCCCTCGATATACAGCCTTTAATTTCTTGGTGCCTGTCCGATCTGAGAAGAAAGATTTAAAGAAGCAAGTATATGCTTAAGATCTAGAATGTATTCAACATTATAATGGATTTTTGTGGGCTTTCATTGACTTACTCACTGTAAGTATTTCCCCTTCGAAGACTTGCCTTGAGTTCCATGTATTACTTATGTTTTTTTCCAACAACCGACCCCTGCATTACTTGGTTTACACTTAAACAAAATCGAAGGAATGAAGAAACTAATAATGTGACGACATAAATGACTTGAGTAATACCGCGTATATAATGGATAAAGAAAAGTTGATCTTATATAAAATACTGTGATACTAAATTTTACTAGTACTTCCAGCATAGCTGCATTTTATCCATTCTTAAATATTCTATGTTATAGAAGAAGCAGCATCAGATAATAATCATACAAATAATAACCGTTATATAGGAAAACGAACAACAAATTATTACAAGAAGCGAGGGAAATATTAAAACAATGCTTGTCTAAATTAGAATTTCAAATAAGAGGGAAAGAATTTTACACAGAAAATACATGTACATGAATATGTATGGGGATAAAGGGGGGTTTCTCAAAGGTCTTTTGTTATTATTTTTAATTGCTGAAAAACATCCTTTGAATACATATATAAACATATATATATGGGAAAATATATATAGAACTTTGGTTCGGCTAATTATTGTTCAATATTTATTAGATTTACTCCTCTAAGACAATTAATTACTATTACTAAAAGGAGCCTCCTCTTTACCATTTAAAATAAGTTAAAAGGAGAAAGCTAGTCATTAAACGAGTTTACTTGTTTCTTGTTATATCAAATGGTTGAAATTCTAACAATTTTTTCAGTTGTTTAGCCTCATTATTTTCATAAAATAATAGCTAAAAAATATATATATAAAATACAGAATTTTAAAGCGAAAAACGTACTTGCAGGAATAATATATATATATAAATAGTAAGCGAATTCAAAAGATTGCTCAAGCTGCAAACACTTTTGGTAGTTATTCATTATTTTCCGGGACTTCCCCTACTGGCAGGACAAAGAAATTAACAAAAAAATATTTGCAAACACAGTGATAAGACGAGATTGTATTTCTTACTGGAGAAATACAGCGTACACACACGTAGCTATATATAATGACAATGTTTAAATTGGTCTGAGAATACACCCGAGACACAGGCCAACGTTTATTCCATTTGTAACCCCAAAAACACAACACACACAAATAAGACAAAACACTTGGGTTAACTCCGGTATTAATTAGAAATTGAGCAAAAACAAAACAAAAAAGATAAAAGGAAAAAACAAGAAACAAGAAACAACACGAGCCACATCGAAGGTGAACACATACTATTACTTACTATTTATTTTGTAGTTTCTAGAGTGTTATAAGACTATATCCAACTAAGCAGATAACGAAGACATAGTGCCGAGTTCATACTTGATACAATTATATATAGAAATCTACTATTATTTCTCAACAAATCTCCCAGACACACACACACCACACAGAAACATCTTTTAAATCTTAGAGATACATAAATAGTAATCTTACTCCATTACTAAAACTTTTATTACGACTCTGAATAATACGACGACACCAAGAACATATAATCTCCAGAATAAACAGAACAAGAATATATAAATTATTAATTAGGTTACACTTATACTTCGCTTAACCAAAAAGAAAACAAAAGAGCAAGAAAAAACCAAAACGAATGAGCAATTTAGTCAACAAAATGCAGTAGTTTCTCTTTTATTTTGTTCAGTTCTTATCCTTTGTATTGTTTTTATTTTTTATTTATTTTCTGTAATACTGAATAAACGAGAAGAATAGTTGTGCTTTGGAGACCTGCACTCGTTTCGACGACACAAATGATACCTTTGACGTAATCATGTATGTGATTCCGAGCAATCGGCATAGAGGAAACTTTTCGATTGGTATCCACATAGCATTGTCTCAAAGTATAGTGAATATTGAATTGTTTTGTAGATGGAAGTAGCTAATTCATTCTCATAGCCTTTCCATACAGATATAGAGAATCTGCTTTTATTATTAAATAATTTACCGCTTTTAACGGAATCGTACATACTAACAGCTCACCTTTTTTCCCACTAGTGCAGGTCTCTAGTCTCTACACACTCTACACACTCTACAAATGTGCACCAAGCCTTCCTTCTGTTAACGCCAGAGCTCACCAGAGAGAATCTAGCATCTCTTTAAATTAAGAGGAGCATCGCCCCAAAACTGGGAGAGTTGCAGTTCACTTTGCCTATCTCCGTATCTCTTCTGTGCTTTGCCTGCAGTTTACAAGCAGAGAGAGAATGTGAACTTTGCATCCTTTCTCTCTGAGAAAAATGAAGAAGAATCTCGCTATTAATATCAGAGAAATTTTCGGTCATTTGAGACTGCTTGCTATTTGGAAAGATCTTCGGCATTCCTAACGCTCTCTTCTCTTCCTCTTTGCCTGCCATGTGCAGTAGAGCGTTTTCCATTAGCTGCACTCTGAGAGAGCTTCTCTGAACACTCTCTCTCTCTCTTATCCCAAATCAATTAGGAGGAATCACAAGAGGAAGCTTGGGAGCAGAACCTAATGAATATATGGGCTGAGATCCTATGAGAGCTCTGGTTAAAGCATTAAATCGTACCCAAATATATACTAATATACACACCAACACACACCCAATATACACAATACACAAACTTATACGTAAAACCTTGTTCTTGGTCAACCAAATAGTGCAAGTACATATAAACGAGATTAAAGCAGAACAAAAAATAGCAAAGGAAACACTCTGTTAACAGCATTGTTAACCTCGAACAGCAGAAAAGAAAACAGCTAAGAAAAATGTATCAATCACTTACAATTTTAATATAGATTTTACGATGGCTTTTGTTATAATTAAAACAAACGAAAAACAAAAACGAAAAACAAAAACAAAAACAAATTGTATTTTGCGATTTTATAATCGAATGTCAGCCAATAATAAATATAATCTCGAGGTCAGTGAGCCGAAATTTAAACCTTATAAACGTATGAATATTTACATAAAAATCGTTCGGTCTCCAAATACTGTAAATGACGATTTAATAAATTACCAAACAATATATATATATATATACATATATATATATATATATAGAGTACACACAAACTGGGTGATTATTGGTTGTCACTCGATATGCTTTTTATTGGACTTGGGATCTTGGAAAAAAGATAGAGCCCGACAAGGATCACTTTTTTGGGCAGCATCTGCGGTGCGTTTGAAGGAGCTTTCTTTATTGGCATATCCATTCAGGGTTTTATAGATTATTACTTATTATTTTATTATAAGTCAAAGGCCTGCAACGAAGTGAAGGAGTCGTTACCGACCCTATAAATATATTCTTGATCAGCATTAAAAGTCGAGTCAATGTAGCCATGTTTTGGGCGAACAAGCTTTTACTCAATTTCTTCGAAATTTTATATTGAAAATTCTCAAGAAAAAATATAATACTTTAAATTTACAATGTGGATTTCTTAGCCTAATATAAATTAGCATAAAACAGTGTTCCGAATTGAAATTAATGCATTTTTGACTGAGTTATAATCGATTTTCATGCAAGGATATATGAGCATTGACTTCAAGAAGTTAGCTTCCTTTTTTGTATTTTATTTAAATGAGTCCTACATTATGTTGTTCTTTTTATTGATATATTAAAAAATAGAATATAAAGTAAATAAGTAGTTAATGAATTTGAGCTCCAGGTGCGCCTGCTCCTTGACTTCGAGTCCCTCTTTCTTGGAGTCTTAATGTAGGTTCTCCTTGGAGATTCCTTGTTCCTTCGACATTGCTGGACGCCAATTTTAGCTTGTTCCTATGCCTGTGCGGTTCCAACTTTAGCTCCCTGACAGTGCTCTGGGTGTTAGATCCTTATGTACCTTTTCAGGTGTTATTTCGTAAACTGAATCCGTGGCATGATGACTCCAATTTTTCCCTGCGAAGTTAAAATGAAGATTAACTTTGAGAAGCAGAAGTTTGTATTTCTTTAAAGTTTAAAGTTTTTTAAGTGTTTTATATGAAAAAATAAAGATTGTCTATTTTTTAGTTATGTAGAAGACAAATTTTTATAAATTATAAACTTGATTTGTAAATTGTAGAAAATAGCAATAACCCGTGAAAGCAGCAGCTAAAATATCGAAAAGTAATTCATTTAAAGAAGAAATACCTTCAGTTCTTAAGCCTTACTGATATTGACTTTGGCTGAATATTTTTCCACACCTTTTTATTATAATTTTTATTTTATTTATGTATTTGTGTTTAATTTGCTTAACTTTTCCAAGTTTCCTATGTTGATTTTCCCACACAGCATGCAGGTTTCGTCGACAACGAACTTGTTGCAATTATAGACAGACCGCTGTTAACGAAACCCGACTTCAGTGAGGACTCATTGAGACATTAATCCATGAAAAGCACTGGAAAACACTTGGAAAAACACCATTCTTTTAAGAAAAAAATCCTGATGATTGTTGACTGAGCTTCAAACAGTTACTTGGGTTAATTAGCAGTAAGAATGCGGAGCTCCTTAGCCTTGACGATTGTAGTTCGTTGTCTGTAAGATAGTAAATAATTTTATTAGAATTTTTCTAGGAATGCAGTTATATGATTATTAAACTATTACATTATTCCATTTTGACAGAGAATTGTATTATGTGAACATAGTCAACTTTGCCACAATGTCAATTTATTTGATTTGAATATAATTTCCGCATTAAACTTGTACAAAATTTCTATCCAAATTTGCAGGTACCTCGATGCACGCGGGTACACTCTCTTTTCAGTTTAAGCCCATCTGATCTTCAGCCATGTGGATGTATCTGTAAGCTCACAGCAACTAACTAACAACTAAATGAATAATATTATTAGCTAAATACTCGAAACACAGAGCGAATCGTGTTTTTATGAGTGGTGCGAGTGCCCACAAAGGATTGCCGGACACCGAGGACCAAGGTGTGCTCCCACTTGTTGTCCTGCCCCCGAGGCCGACGCATAATACAGATGACGATGTGGATGATGATGTCGCGGAGACCATCCACCTGATCAATCCATCAATGAACGAGCTGATGGTGGCCATTAACAACGCCAACCAGAAACCCATAATAGTAAGCCCGCCCAAGAACCAGATCAAGAATCTGAATCTCCAGAGAGGAGGACGCGGCTTCAGGGCCATTGGCAACGAGGAGTCCCATCCCGATTCCCTGACATTTGTGCGCATGCTGGGCGGTGGTGTAAGTAAAAGGGGGAGGAGTAAATCCTAAATCCTACCTAAATCCTCTCACAGCAGGATCGTGCCAACTACTATCCAAACTTTGTTCGGGAAATCTGCTCGAATGTCCCTGCCCCAGATCGAGCATTATCCTTTGACGACTTGCACTTCGTGGGTGGTGGTGATGATGATGATGACAACGATGGTGAAGGCTCCGCCTCGATGGAGGGAGACTCCGGCTCCTCCTGCTCCACTGAGGCAATGCTGTGGCGCGCTCACTCCGAGGGGGCTTTGATCACCATGCCTGGCAATAGGAATTTAGCCCAGCAAATGGCTATCCTTAAGCAACCTCATCCTCGCAAGAAACACAAGGAAGACCTGAATCTGAAGCTCACAGGGACCACCTTAGGTGTGGTCCCGCATAATGCTTGGAGCCCGGGCTATTGGATTACCTTGGCCCACATCCTGGTGGTGATTGCATGCCACCGTTGGAGCCTATGAGGAGGCCTATTTTTATGTGTTCTTTGTATTTGTTTCTATCTTTTTTTGGGTATGGGAAAATAGCAAACAAGATTAGTTTGTTGTTTAATCATTTAACTTATTTTATCGATTTTGTAAACACAGCCACAACTGTTGTACAACACTGTCATAAACTTGTTTGAATGCTCTTAAGTAAACTGCAAGTAGATTTTTTTCTTGCTTTTATGATCAAAAATTAAAGAATTATTGTTTTTTTCGATTCTGCTGCCAAGAATAAACGGAAGGGGAAAAAATAAAGCGCTCTTTCTTGCAACAGATCCAGTTTTCTTGTTTGTGATTCCGCTCTTTTTTGGAGCAGAACGTTATCAGAGAATAGAAAGCCAAGCTCTCTCTCTTGTTCGCTACTAAGTGGTACTTTTAGCAGTTGTAGTTGCATTGTTTGAACATTACAGGAAAAGCGTGACTTGGAGAATACAGAAAGAGAGCAAGAATAGGTCTCTCATTCAAAGCAAAATCAAAGACAATAAAGTTCGCGGTCCTTAGTGCACTTTTAGCAAAACGAAACTGTGCCAGAATGACGACCCTGACTAGGGTTCGAAAGTGAATTACATGTTGCTGTTTATTTTAAAAAAAGTTTATTAAGTCTTAAAGCTGATCTACCTCACAGGTTTTAAAATATTGTAAAGCTAATTTATTAGACCAATTAAACAATGAAATCCATTTAGTCCTAAAAAAATCAAACAAATTAAAGCGTAGACATAAAGGCCACTGACCGAATGTAAAACCAACCGAGGTTTTTAAGCACATATATACATATATATATATATATGTATATTCATATATGCAGGTAGAGGTACAGGTACAGGTATATACAGGGGGTGAGAGATATTGGTACTCAGCCGCAATAATAAAGTTTGCTGGCAGCCACTTTGGATCTAATGCACTCAGAGTGCCATAAAGGGGTGGCCCTGACCGGGTGCTACCGGGTGCCTTTGCCTTCTCTGCCGGTAAAAAGTGTATAAATCGAATTATTGGACACAAAGTCAGCTACATCAGAATGTCGGCTGTTATTGTTGTTGTTTTCAATACAATAAAAAAATATATAATAGAATTTTCAGTGCATAATTATATTAAAAGCAGCAATGGCGCAAAGGCCCTGCCGTTCAATGCAAAAGTTAAGCATGTTAATGCTACCCACTAGAACTGAGAAGCATTTAACTGTGTTGTGCATGGTCAAAAATATAAAAATATATTTAAAATAATAATTAAATATTAATAACATGTTTTTATGTTACGTATAAATTTCTCCTAATGTTGCAGATATCTGACAGCTGGACTGTCCACTTGCTAGAATCGACTGACAGCTTGTCACAAGCGGCTGACGGATCGTTCAAGGTTGCCACCTAGTTAGGAGGTATCAATAGACGCCAGCCTAATGAATCTTTTTAATACACAGCTTCTTATTTATAAATTTATGTTTATTTATTTATATTTATTATGAAATCCCCACAAACCTGGACAGTGAGCGGTGGCTGTGGGGCTTTGTCCAAGCCATACCTCGTATACTCTGTACATATATGTCACAAGTAATTCTGACGTAACTGAAACTTTTAGGATGTGTGACAGGAAGACACAGAGACAGGAAGACAGGAGTACAATGCATTATTCGACACACACACACAGACACAGAGGCACGACTGTACCGGCACTCCAAGGCGAATAAAACTACACAAAGTTTATTCTGCTTCATTTGATAAAATGCGACTGGCGACTGCCCTTACAGGGTACAGGGAACAGCGGCAGTAGTCAGCAGTCAGCAGTCAGCAGTCAGTAGTCGGTAGTCGGTCGTCGGTAGTCGTAACGGATGTGGAGGCGGATGTTGTGAAACCTCTTTGTTGCGGCAAACACTTACGCACACCAACAAGTGGAGCGGAAGTTGACAAACGTGTACCGTAACGTGTACACTGTCACAGTCGCAGTCACAACAAAAACAACAGTCGCAGTCACAGTTTGCAAGGGAGTATGGCAGTGTGTGTGTTGTGTGTAACACGCACATTTCCGGTGTCTACCCTCCATCTATGTATTTCAAAATTTATCACTAGCTTTTGTTTCGAAACAGTCAGGGTGGCCTTACTGACGACGACTGACTGGCTTTCAATGTTGACAGTTCCAAAAATAAGTTCTGTTCTTTCCATCTTCCACTTTTCAAAAAACACTTTAAAAAACACATGTTATTGAGTCGTATAACTGGAAATCAAGGATGTAACTCTGCCACATCGTTCTTAAATAACTTGCCGAATAATCGTATATCGGTGTATATCGGTTTTGAATTGAATTTTCTTTACACAAACATCAAAAATATTCCCTTTTTATATATAAAACTAGTTTATACCATTAAGTAACTAAAATTCATGTTTATTTTAAACTTTGCGCTATTCGTTCTTAATAAAACTCGAAAAACTTTATTGCTTGTCGATTTTTAAATTAATTTTCCTTTCAAAGCACATTGAAAATATAACCTTTCATATCTTAAACTTGTTTTTAGTCGCTCTTTAAGCTCATAAAATTTAAAACTTATATGGATAGTGAGGCCAGTAAGGTTAAACTCTTTAATGAGAACTTTTTGAAAAAAATACACCCTGAATCTGTATTATTTGTGTGTGTGACTAAGTCCAAGTCCAAGCGCACTCCAAAGGCAATAGACCATGACCGTGGACAAAGTGGACAAAAATGTAGTTCGATGGCCGGATGGCGGCTGGCTGGGCTGATTGTTTGACTGACTGACTGCTGGTTGGTTAGTTGGATGGATGGATGGATGGATGGTTGGTTGGATGGTTGGTTGGTTGGTTGGCGACCCAACACGGTGTAGTAATTGTGCTTCAATCGCAACGAGAACGAGCCCATAAAGGCCAAGAGCGGTGAGCCTGTGCTTCAGTGCTTGACCAACTATTATGCTCGTGCCCTGCCAAGGGGTCTATATAGTGTAGTATATCTCACACTAGAAAATATTTTTTATACTCTTTCTTGTAGGGTATTATAATATTAGTCATAAGCCTGCAACGAAGTGAAGGAGTCGTTTCCGACCCTATAAAGCACACATATTCTTGTTCAGCATTAAAGTCGAGTCGAATTAGCCATGTTTGGACGAAATATAAATTTTTAAAATTATTTTCAAAAATTAAGAAAATATATTAATTTTGATCATTTTTAATTTGTAATGTTAATTTCTTAACCTAATAAAAACTAGCATAGAAATGCTTTCCGAATTGATATTTGTGCATTTTTGGCTTAGTTATGATCGAATTTAATGCAAGAGTATATAAGCTTCGGCTTCCTAATATCTTTCAGCTTTCTTTCTTATTTTATATAAAAAAAACAAGCTGAAACTAGGCTTATTACAATTTGTTTTACAAGTTTTTAACACATTCAATGACCTATTAAAATATATCTCACAAACTATATGTAAAGCCTCGGCAGACAACTCAATTTAGACTTAAAATTATAGAAATTGTACAGAAATAAATTAAATATTATTGCAATATTATAAAATCTTATTAAAACCTAAACAAAATATTATTGCTTTACTAAATATCTTTAAAACTGAATCAAATTAACACGTTTATATCTTATAATATCCCATGTCTGCCACATTGACCAAGAAATTCAGTTTTAAATTTGAATCTATAACCAGGGGCTATATATTTTTTTTTATGGAAAGAGAGAGGGAGGGTGAGAGGGAGGTTATGAGTGGGAGTGGAAGTAAGAGTGTGAGCTTACTTCGCATCCGAAGATGGTAGACTGTTTGGACCACTTCGGAGGTCACTAAGGGTATCCAAACATCGACTTGACGAAGCTGTTGGCTTTTTATATAAAAATACATTTTTTTTTGGTAAACATTAAATTTAAAATTATGCTTACAAAAAATAATAATAGTAACAGTATCACAAAAATAAACAATAATTTTAGAGTCATCAGTAAAAGTTCCTAAAAACTGCCAAACAACTTATTCCACTTCTGTAATTTATCAAACTTTTTTCTTAAAAAAAAATATAAAAAAAATATGCAATGAAGGATTTTTAAAATATACATATTGAAAAAATGTGGGGCTTGCTTCAAGCGTTGTAAAACTTTTTTTTTAATAAACTTAATGAAAGAATTCCATTTATTTTAGTTATCGAACTTATCCTAGATAATATCAATACTACTACTAATACTTATAATTAATTTTGAAAAGAAAAATACTTTTGTTTACCCTTGCAGTTTTAAATTGTTCATAACTTAACCAAAATTTCATTATTTTAAATTCGGAAATCTTTCATGTACCAGTTTTTTTTCGTTAACAAATCATCAAACTGAATTTAGAAATGAAAAACAACACAATTTTTGGTTAAATTTTGATCATTTTGTCGATGTTCCCCCTTAAAAATTATTCTAAAAATTAATATTTGTTTTCTTGCTAGATCTAATCAGCTGCTGATGTTAATAAAAAAAATATACAAACTATATAAGCTTCTGACTAAAATTAGAATACGAATACTAATAATTATAGAGTGATCTGTGAAAAGGTTTCCTGACATTGTTTCTAAGATTTGATTGACTGAATTAAATATAAAATAATGCTTACGTCTTTTTATGTACTTTGTTTTTAAGATTAAATTAGAAAATATTAGGTAACATTTTCTGAATTAGTTTTAGTGCAAACAGTACTTATTTCATTCCGGAGTTTTGCAATAATTGAAAAAAGAAATGTATAATTAAATAAATGGGTAAACCAATAAATAACTTAAAACTAACAAAAAATTATAAATATTTGTTATAAATTTGAAATGCCGACGGTTGGCAACCAGTTTTTGGCAACCCAAAAAACTCAGCGCTCGTCACCTGCGGCCACCTGTTAACATCCTCCTCGGCAACTCCTCTGCGGCTGTCCCTGCCTTCTCCTCGAAACCCAACACTTTCTGCCAAATATTCGATCTTAATTTTGTTCTACAGATAAAGCTTGTATTCCTGGATATAAACATTAGCAGCCAGAACTCTATTTGTTGCATTTATAGTGACGGATGTGGAACTTACTCGCTGTGAACTCGTGGTAGACCTTCTCCAGATGCAGGAAGTGTGTCTGATGTGTGTGTAATTTGTTGTTCCAAACAGCTGTGCGGTTTGAGCTTTCCTCTTAAGATATATTTTGTTGTTGGTTCTTGGACACATATGCCTTCTATTTCATTATAACACCGAGGCATATATCACTTGCAAAAAAATACGTATTTATTGAGATTTTAGCACCGATTTTTTGCGTTCACGTCGAGCGTTGTAAACAATTACTTTTTATTGTTGTTGTTGTTATTTTTTAGCTGTAGGCCAAAAAATATATATGGAGAGAGAGAGAGAGGAGAGCGTGTGCTTTGGCATAAACTTCCGCCTCGAACGTCCCGGAATCGAATGAACCAACAACTGTTTCTCCGTTAATAATGAAAACTTTTTGCAGGGCCAGAGCCGGAGCAGCGATGCTTTTTCAACCCCCAATGCCACAAGGGCTCGTTGTGTGTACACACACACACACTGCCAGATGGTATATGTACACGCGTATATGTACACGTGTACGTGTGCCCGGGTCCGGAGGATGGGTGCCCGAACGATACAACACGACACGAAACGACACGAGGCGAGGCAAGGCAAGGCAACGTAACGCATCCGCATCACAATGGCACTGCAACACCGCAGCAGCAGCAGCAGCAGCATCAGTAGAAGCAACAGCAGCAACAGCAGCATCAGGCGGTCGTCGTAGTCATCGTTCCCAGTGACACGAGCCGCGCCTCGTGCTCTGGCGGGGCACCCCTGCTACACTACAGTACACTCCCGAGCCACTTGGGGCATGACGACGACTCGACGCCCGACGTCGATGTCGGGAGTGCGCACCTTTGAACTGTTGCTGCCTCTGCCTGTCAGAGCCACTGGCTGGACAGAGCCAGAGCCAGAACCAGAGCCATAGTCAGAGCCCGAGCCCGAGCCCGAGCTCTTGCACGTAGACGTAGAGGAGAGTATGGAAATTCATCATTTTCTTTCTTTTTTTGTTTTTTTCTTCCTTTTTTTTGTACATTTCTTTTTGGGTATTTTTGCGAGTGCAGCAGACAAGCCGTCTAATGGATGGAATAACGGTAACCGAGCGCCGCGTAGACGACATAAATCTTTTCTAGCTGTTGCTCTGCTTTTGCAACTCAATCGGTTGTGAATGGATCTTTGGTTGATTCGAAAGGAACAGGGGGTCTTTAAGTCGATACAAAAACCGCCAAAATATCTGACAATTATGAAAGGGAGAAATATCAGATCATTAAAAGGGGACAACTTGAAGAAATTTTAGATTATCAAAGAAGATGTTGTGGAAATTAAATAGTCAGAGCTTGATTATATTAAAGAATTGGAGACTATAAAAAATAAGCATTTTTTATACCTTTGAAGGAATCGCTTTTGATCTAGTAAATCGTATATATTTTTTAGCCGATTCGACCCATGTTTTGGGTAAAACTATTTTTTAAAATATTCAAAAATTCACAAAATATTTCAAGTTTTTAAAGGCTGATTTTTTAATAATAGAAATAGGCTACGAAAGTTTTCTGAATTGAAATTAGTGCATTTTTGACTTAGTTATGATCGGTTTTCATGATCCAAAAACACTGCAAGGGCATATCGAATCACAGTTATCGACTTATATATCAACTCTGCGTTAAATAAGCATGCAGTATCGATACACCGATGATTGTTGTCATCTCTAATTTAAATAACTGTTGATTGGAATTCATTTTGCTAAAATGAACCATAATTAAAAAGTCGCCAATTTGTGCTAATAATACCTACACATAACAGGGTTAAATATGTACGTTTTCAAATAATTTGTTCTCCCGATAAATACGATTAATTCGATACACTCCGTTGCGAGCGAACCTCTAGCCTCAACTGTCGAATATATCCCAATGCTAGCAGAGAGAGTATGAGACCAAAAATCGGTGGCCAAGCCAAGCCAAGCCCACTTATCCCCAACGACATCACAATCGGTCGGTCGGTTGGCTGACTCGCCTACAAAAAAACAGAAAAAACAACAAATACAAAAACAAAAAAAAAAAGAGAATCGAATTGAGGCATTTTTACCTTTTTATTAGTACATACACCGTACACACGGTCAGGCGAGTGGAATCAATGGACCCAGCCAGCCATCGGTGCACACATGACAATAAAAGCCGTGTCCCTGGGTATAGGTGCCTCCAACCGGGCGGAGATAGTGGCTGTGGAAGTGGCAGTGGCACTGGCAGTGGCAGTGGCTGTATGGTGACTCCGACCTCGGCCACGGCCTCGGCTCGGGTGTTGGTAACAAAAATTTCAAAGCGCAGTCCAGGGTGGTGGCACGACGCGACGCGGTCAGTGAAATCGAAACAGAAGCACATTAAGCCACGGCTATAAGGCTATAACTATAAAACAGAAACAGCTTTGCATATATTCATTCCCTGGACAGCGGGGCTTGATTTGCTGCAGCAGCCGGAAAATCGGAAAATCGGAAAATCGGGGAAATAGGAAAATCGCCAAATCGGAATGTAATACTGAATTTATTTCCCTGGAATGCAAACGAAAGACAGATAGATAACCTCTGATGAGGGTCACTTTATAACCATTTAAGCTTGAGTTAAGTACTTATTTAGGGGAAAGAATTTCGGTTTTATCTGAAAGCTTAAATTATCGAAATTAAATCGATTTATAAGCTGCGTTAAATTTTGACTTAATTATATAAGAACTTATCCATGGGAGAAGATCAAGTTTTGTTCGGTAGATATATTAAGGATCTTATAAATTTTTTAATAACTGAAAAGTTACAATTTAAATAATCCAAATTTAGTCGATTTACTGGTTTCGATAAGTGTGGGTGCAAGTTTCAAGTTTGAGTCAAGTATTTATTTAAATGTAGTTACGTGATTATTTAAACTTTATAAAGTATCAGTTGATCTGAACATAAATAAAAGCAGCAAGAATCGATATTTAATAGGTATGTTCAAATTTTACTTATAAATAAATTTGGTTTCATTTTGGCTTACTTGCAATTATAATCAGTTATAAAGAATCAAGCAATTATATTCCATTTAAAAATCTGTTTTCTCTTTAATATTTTCGGGTGGAATATCATCTTACATTCATAAGATATACACTTTAATTAAAATATATACATATTTTTTTTGGCATAGGAAAAGGTGTTTTGCTCCCGTAGATACCACTTAAAAGGGGGACAAGCGGAGATTCCAATTAAATGCTGGTGGCGTCTAATTAATTGATTATATTTTTATATGGCAAGGACGATTTTGCTGGTGGCCCGCAGAATTAATTATGATTTGACTTTGGTGTAAGTTAAAGAAACATTTTGTGGTCGCTGCAGACTAACAAATGGCTGCTGCTGTTGCTGGTTCTGATGCTGGTGATGCTGCTGCGCTCCCAGGTCGCACTGCAGGTTGCGGCGACTGCTGCGGGGCTGCCCAGCCTCACCCCATCCCCATCAGCATCCCCATCCAGACATATTGTTGGCACATTGGACGTGGTTTTTAATTTGCCTTATCTCTGTGCTCTGGCTCTGACTCTGGCTCTGGCTCTGGCTCCTTGGCTGGGCTCACTTAATTTATACCTTACTCAGGAGGTCCAAGAAGGCACCGGGCATTATATCAAGAAAATTATTTTCGTCAGGTTAATTGGAATTTCGCCCAGAGATATATATAAAAATATATATAAATGTATATATAAGCTCGGTAACAAAGCGTCCTGCGTGATTATGTGCGGTTTTCGCGTTTTAAAAAGGAAAATTGACTATGCAACCCTGATTTTAAATACGATTCTTACAAGAAAATATACTTGAGGTTTTATTCCTGATTCAAAGTTCTTTATTTTCAAATGAAACAGTTAAGAAAACTAGCTTTTGTTTAGTTATTGATCTAAGACTAGGTGGCAACCTTAAGCGAAACGATCAAAGCGAGTGGGCAGCACAGCTGTCAAACTGTCTGGCGATCAGAGCGAGTGGGCAGTCCAGCTGTCAGGCAATCGTTAGCTGTCAGTTCTCTTTCTTTCTCTGTTAATCGCTCTCAGCTCGATCGTATTCGCAAACAAATATCTTAAAATATTGGAAAAGTACCCAAAAATAAACCATTTGGCTGGCGGACAACCCCTTAAATGTAAGCATCCGCTTGGCTTCCTGCCAAAAGGCAAGCCTTTCCTCGGGTTAATTTCCTTGTAAGTACCGCGTTCAAATATAATTAAGGCAATGTGTACGCGGCCTTTAACGGAGTCTGTTAATTTAGTGTGTGTAGTGTGTGTCCATGCCCATGTCGCAAGTGTGTGTACATTAATACGTATACGTAACATATACGAAATGAAGGGACGAGAGTCTCGGCACTCGTCAGGCGGCAGGCGACAGTCAGCGGTTGGACGCCTTTTGCGTGTTGCGACAAAGGTGTTAACACCAACAAGTTGCCTTTGCTATGATGACAATAGAACAATTGGCCATGGGTGGCCATTGGCATTGTCGTGCCGGAGATTTTTCGCATATTTATACAGGTGTGCCCGGCAGATGATAACCGAAGGCGACCGCCGTACAGGTGAGGCAGAAGGCAGCAGTCAGGAGGCAAGCGACGAGGCGCGTCGCACAAGGCAATCAGTCTGTGTCAAAGCTTGGAGGGAGTGCACGAAGTGCCTTTGATATTGTTGACACAAGCAGGACAGCTACAGCAGGCGGGCTGGCCCCGGACGAAGGACGAAGGACCCCGGCACGACGATGGCTACAGTGATGCAACAATTTTCCAAAGGATTAAAGTTGTCGTACAGACGCATGATTGCGTGTGAAAAAGAAAAAAAAAAACGCATCGAGAAGCAATAAGGAACGAACACAGGACGAATCGTTCCTTGGATGGTTTTGCGACGAGTGAATAATTGGTAGCTAAAGCAAGCCTGTGATCGCGCATATAAGCCTGTGCTGGTTTTCCCTGATTTTAAACTCCGGTCCCGTGCCGGAGTCCGAGCTATTTGTTAATTTATTTACATACCATATATGACGCTGGCAGGGGGAGGGAGTTGGGCGAGCGGGCTGCTCCCTTTGCCACTTCACGCGTTAAGTGCGCATTCATACACTTGAATACGTTTCGGGGCGTGTGTGGTCGGTCGGTCGGCCTGCTGCTAAACAAAGGTGGTTGGTATGGTGGGCTTTGCCGGTGGTTAACGGATTGGAGTTATCCCTGCCGGGGACTATGCTAAATTAGTTCCAGTTTATCGCGCCGAGAACCTGTTTTGCATAAATTAAACATGTAAGGATTAAACGGATATCCTCGTGGATTGCTGAATAGCTGATTTACTATTTTTAATTCTTATGAAGGTTAAAAACATTGAGTACGATGTTTTTATTCTATAACTGATGTTTCCCCTATCCATTTTGAAAATCTATCAAGGAACAGAATTCGGATTGATAAGTTATGCAGAAAATTAAACTGATGCAACTAACTATATTAAAAGCAATCCTGTCCTTTTTCAAAACAAGGTGGCAGCTTTAAACGATGTGCAATGGGATCAAGTGGACAGCCCCATCGTATGGGAAAACGGTCAAAAAATAATAATATAAATAAATAATATAAATATTTTAATATTAAATAATTAAGAATTTAATAGGGAGTCGGAATATATGTATATATAGAAACTTGGCAATCAAACATCTTTAGATAAGAAAATGGTTGGAAAAATATCTCAATTTTGTTATTTAACGTTGTTTTCATAAGATAATTTATTGGCATTTAAAGTAACAAATAAACTTAAAGCATTCAAATCGATTTAAAATGGGTTTTTGTGCTCTTTTTAATAAGATTAATAAATTTACATATTAATTATTTTCATTAATAATTAATAAAAAAAACCATTCAAATATATCGAGTTATTTGAGTATTTATGATACAATTTAATAAAGTTAAGCCAATCATTTCGTTACAGTAATAGGGATTATGCATCCTCAGGCCTTTAATCTGAATAATTGTATCTTGGCAGTGTGGCAGCCGCCACATTGCTGGTGCCAATAAAATGGGGCAAAAGGACTTGAAGGGCCTCATCCTGCGCGGGAGATTATACTGCGGCTCCTTATAATTTGGAAAGTGTTTTTGTACAATAAATTTGATTGGGGCTCCGCTCCGGTTTCCCAGCATGGCCTTATCTTTCACGCATATTAATAATGCTTCGTCATTAGACGACTCTACGCAGATGCAGACAGCGGCAACAATACCTGCAATGCCAGCAGGAGCAGGAGTAGGAGCTAGAACAGGAGCAGGAGCTGGAGCAGGAGCCACAGCAACGGCAAAGGACATCCAGGAGGAGAGAGCAGCAGTTGACGTTACAACTCAGCAAAAAGTAAAGGCAAACATGCGAAGGAGTTGGCTTGGCTTTGGCGTTGTTGGCAAACAACTAGATGTTGGCGGAACGGAGCGAGCCAAGCTAAAAAGTCCACAGCGAAAAGCGCTGAGAAGATTCCATTTTAACATCTCATTAACTTGAGCGGCGCAGACGTGCTGTTTGGGTGCCCACCGCCTGCCCGGTAATGGGCTTGCAGATTGCTCGGATGCCGTTCGGGGGTCTGGGGCCTGGGCACGGGTATAAAGTTGCAATAATTTAACAATTCCGCCCTCTTAATTGCCTGCCACATTTCATTTTAACGTGAGTCCGCGACGACGCGTCCGCCATGGCACGGCTAAGCTGCATATATACACATATATGTATCTGCATATAGCTGAAACATATGCCTTTAATTGGGAGTTTTTTAGTGTTAATACTATGATTACTTTTAATCTGTTAAGATACCTTCAAAAGCAAAAGTTTGTTTTATTTGTTTAAAATTTATAAAATAGAAGGAAGAATTCATTCTTTCCTGACTTCACTGACAGCTTGTTTCGATCGCCTGACAGCTGGGCTGTCCACTTGCTTAGATCGTCTGACAGCTGCTAAGGTTGCCACCTAGTTTAATCGAGTGCATCATACGATAAGGATATAGTTTCTTGATGAGCACTCCCAGCATCAAGAATTTTTGTAACTTTTTATAAATCTAAGATCGTAATCCACCGTTTTGTCTCCATCCACCGTCTCGTCTAACCAACTTAATCGTGGTGCCCGAAAACCCATTTATAGCTCCATCTAGCTTATTTTCTCGAGCTCAGAGCTCGCTCTTTCGAATATGTCAAGCAGATACGCTTAATGCGAAATTAAATGAAAACACCTTAATTGCAGGGAGCGCGTAGCGTCGCGTCGCGTCAGACATGGTTGCACAGCACGACGCTGCACGAGTGTGCGTGCACACTTTGAGTCGCAACCGTTGCCAGACTACACACAGGGCGTTGAAGAGTGGCACGTGAAGGGGGGAACGTTTTATAATTTTACGCATTTTCACAGCCATCATAATAGTACGAACGAGTGTGTGTACGAGCTTATGCCCCGTCCTGGACGGGAGTTTCATTGCGCGTTTTGTCATGTGGTTCAGTTTGGTTTGGTTACCAAAAAGCGTTATAAAAATGTTATTATGACACCTTTATGACACTTCCAGATGCTTATTATGATGAAGATAAAGGTTTCCACTCAGTGGCAGTAATGTAAAGAGTCTAGGCCATTGCTGGGAAGAAAGTTGCATTAGGGAATAAGTTGAATAATAATTATAATATGGCAATGAAATTTGTTAAAACAGAAGCCTTTACAAATGTTTAACTAGGTGGCAACTTTAATGATCAATGATTGCAGCAAGTGGACAGCCCAGCTGTCAAATAGGGTTACCTTTCACTTAAAAGTCGAACGATTTTTTCTCTCTGTTATTTTGCATAAACTCGATCTCTGTGATACTTGGCTCTAAATCACAGAGCTCTTACGCTGCACATTCTCGTGTTTATTAAACCATTGATGTTATGATGAATAAAAATCCAACATGGAATGTAATCAGACACTTTAATGGTAGAGCTTTCTGTGCAAAACTACTTACTTCTTCCTTGGCATGGAAAAATAGGGAAATTACTATAATTGTATTCCCATATGCAATGAGCTGCACAGCTGAAGAGCTGAAGAGCTGCAGAGTGCTCATTGCATATGCCAATCGACTGACTGTCACACATGGATGCCTGGACGTGCACGGCAGCAAGGCATATTAGGGTGAACCTTGAATGTTTAAGCAACAATAAATAAATAATTATGAAAAATTCAATACTTTAATACTGTGAAATTCGAAAGCTATAGTTTCTTTATACTCAATAAAGACTTTTCAATTACTTGTATAGTTTTAAAGGTAAAAATACAGCTAATGCTTTATATTAATCATCAAGAGTCGCAAGGTAGCTATTAATTTAGATTTGAAATATACTTTCTCCTCTTGAAAATCAACCCCGATTCAGAACACAGGTTCACCCTAATCCACATGAGCTCGTCGAGTCGCACTTTGGGGGAATCGAGGGAGCTGCCCTGCTCCGTTCCGCTTAATAGTGTTAGCATTGTGAATGAAAACGTGCCAATGTGTGGAAGTAATTTGTATTTTCATTAGGTGGGCAACATTCGAGCTCTCAGCGCTGTTTAGTAACAATAACAACTGGCTCTAGACTCGCATGCGGATGCGGATGCTGCTCTCCTGTGTGTGCCCAAAGGATGCCCATCTCCCCGTGCGCCGCTGCCTCTCATATATTCATATGTCCCTGGCAACAGCTTAGCTTAAGTGCCACTGCCAGTGGCAGTGCCTGGCCAGATCCTGGCGGGACACGGTCTGCGATTAAAGTCCTGGCTGGGTGCAGAGCCAAGACAAGCGCCAATTACACACCCCCAAAACTGGATCTGCGGATCTGGAGAGGCCGCTTCTCCATATTTCGAACAGAGCGGCAGAGGTCCTACCTTAACTCATTTCCCTTCGAGCTGCCGCACAGGATAACCCTGAAAAACCTAAAACTCGGAGGCGGATATGAATTGTGAACGCGGAAAATGAACAGAAATTAAGTGACTTCCGTCGTGGCAATGTCTCGCCGTCTGGTCATGCGAAAATGTTATTTGAAATGGCGTTGGAATCGGAATCGGAGTCGGAGTCAGAGTCGGAGTAGTGGTCCGCCGGGATACAGTTGTAGGAAGCCGCGTCATCAATCAGTGGAACGGAATAAATTTACGATTTGCCAATTACATTTTGTATTTATTTTACTATTGGCCTGCTGGCACATGTGTGTTTTTGGAAAATATATCTGAATTTACAAGGGGATAGAGTATATTCCGAAAGGTTCTTGAAAAATTGAAGAATATTTAGAATACATCTAGCCTTTATTTAGGTAGTAACTATTATTTAATTTGAGTTATTTCTGTTTTTATAGGCAAGGGTATTACAGCATTCGACTCAACCCCAACTTTCCACTTAATATTGCTTCCTGCTTTATATTCAACGCCGAAATTGTCTGCGCAATAGTGGCGCCTGTACAGGTGAAGTAGGGAAACCCGAGAATATAAATGTGGAAGGATGCTGGCTGGCGGTGATTGCACACCTTTAACACACACAGCTCGTGACAAATTGAAACTGAAAAGGCATCACAAGTTCAAAATCATAACTGTCTAGGCAAACCCAAAGGTTGTGTGTGTGTGTCTGCTAGACGGTGTGTGCAGTGTGTTGTGTGTGCGAGGTGTGCTTGCTTGCTGGCTGGTTATGAGTTATGAAAATCTACAAATAATGCACGAAGAATGCGCATGAATATGAATATAAATTGAATTTACTGCCGTAGTAAAGAGTAAATCATATTTATATTTATTTGACCATGAATAAGTGTGTGCCAGTATATAAAGCATTAAAGTTAAGGAACATATATACAGGGAGATGTCCTTGGAAGGTATCCTTATCTTTGTAAATAAATTCGAGATTATTAATCAACATTTTGTTTGTGAGAATAAAGTTATTGAAAGTGTTTGAATACAGTAAAACCTAAATTTTTGTCAAAATAAAAATACTACAAAAATATTAAAAATACCTAAATACTTCTCCTTTGTTGTGGTTTCAGGTTTTGTTGTTTTCTTTATAATATTACTTCAATACTCCAATAATAATACTCCAATTCGGCAAAATATAATTCAATTTTTTAAAATATTAATAATAAAACATACATTTTTAAATAAAATAAAATATATTAAATAAATAAACCATTTTGTACTCCAAAAAATAGAATTTTGTTTGCCTATAAAGAAAATTTGAATCAAAGTCAAAGCTTAATATACAAATATTCATTCTGCTTCTTTAACCTCTTTCAAAGAATACTCGGTGTAGGGTATCCTTTACTTCGACAAACCCCAAGTAAAACCCAATATCCTTTTAGCTTTATTTACTTACCTTTAGGTACGTGCGTACATATGTGTGTTTACTGTTTTCAGTTTTCGATATGCCACAGATAGAAAGCAAAAGTTAAAAATGCTCTTCCACATAGATTAGGCCATTTCCTTCGCTCCGAATGTTTTGGGGGAGTATCCACATTTGACATGCTTTTATCTGTTTAGCGTGTTTATTTGCACAGGAAACTCATTACGCAAATCTCCCCCAAAGCTATACGTAAATCCTTTTAGGGTCTCCAATAATGCCGCTGCATGCCGAGGCTTTAGCTCCTTTCAAGGGAGAAGGGGGCCCGGGACTAGCCCGCATTTCGTATTATATGTTATATATATTTTATTTCTTTTTGTATATGCTGGCAAAAAGGTTTCATGATCCAATCGAGAACGGAGCTATATACCTGAGTGCTTTCTATTTTGGTAGCTTCATGGATTGATTGACCGAACATAACTACTGTTTGTATTTAAATAGCCTCCGCAAGATGTGAACTCTGAAATGTTTCTGCCTTTGCCTGGAAATAACAAAGCAAATGATAGAAAAGAATAATTTTCAATTTCATTTGCCACCTGCGTCACGGGACTGACTACTCTTTTTCTTGATGGGGAAAGTTGAGGAAAACTACGAAAAGCGGAAAGGGTATGCAAGTATCATTACATCCAGTACACGCTGGAAAAACTATTAAATAAATAGTTGAAAAATTGAATAATTTATTTCTGTTAATTATACAAGCAAAGATGACAGAAAGGACCCTTTTGACAGCTGGACTAACCACTTGCTACTATTGCCTGACAGCTGCCTCTTGCTCAAGGTTGCCACCTAGTCAATTACTGCTTAAATATCAAAATAATACTAAATAATACTACATTTTGGAAGGGCATTCAATATTCTGCAAGAACATTATCCTGCAAATGGCAAGTGCAATTGCCTTGCTTTTTTGCAACTTTAATTTCAAGTGCAAGTCCAAGTTACTCAAATGGCAACAACAATGGCCAACTTTTTTCGTACATTAAGCCGACGTAGAGCGTCGGCTTTGACGATAAAATTGAAACCTTTTTTTGTAAACACTGGGTACCTATGACAGACTTACTCAAAACTCGAAAATTAAGTTTAAAAATCCCTGTAAATTTGAGAAAAACATGTATAATTAATAGCAATTATGATGGGTTAATAGAAGAATTACTTGACCTACGAGCATGCAAGTAATGGGTATTTCCTGGTCGAGTCTAAAAGTGAAACCCAAGAGCAAGCCACGTTACGGCACAGTCGGTTCCAGTTCGTGTTCGGTGTTGGAGTAAAACAGTAAATAATAAACACTACGCAGAACGGAGCACGGAGAGCGAAGCTCCTCGGCCCTCGGTTGCGGGGGTCCTTGCCTTTTTTTTTTTGGTTTTATTTATGCCGACATCTATGGAGCTCCTTTCTCCTTGCCAAACACCTCCGCAGCAGCAGCAGCAGCCAGGTGCCGCTATCGAAAACAAAACGCAACAAAACCAGGCAAAAAATGTCTCACAACTTTTAATTAGTTTTTGCTTAAAAGTGACGCACGGAGCACGCTCGCGTTTGTGGTATAAGGCTCAAGTGGCAGCCAGTTGGAGGTGGAGCAGCAGTAAATCCCGGACTTGGATTGCACTGAATATCCTGAATCCAGAATCCTGAATCCTGGCTGGGACGGGGGCTGTAGACCCATATATAGGCTGGCTAGATAATCGGACCCAAAAAAGGCGGCAGGTAAGCCGGTTAACTCGAATCGAAATCGAGCTTAAATTCTGCAATTCCGAGTTCGCTTTAACTTCCCCAGTTTGGGGCAAGGACCCTGGACCCAGGACCAAATTAATTGCATTTCATGAGGTCGGGACACCTTTGGGCCAAGAACAACAACAAATGTCTTTGACTTTCAACTGAATGAGGGGGAAAATGTTAATTACTTTTAATGCTGTGACGGAGTGTCAACAGGGCTTCCTTCCCGCTTGACTTATTAAAACATTTTGGCCGAAAACTAAAGTAAGAGATGATGTCCAGACACAGATTCGCAGATTAATAATTTCGGCGGAACTTTATTATTACCAATTTATTTATAATTTACAATCTTGAAGATCAGGCAGCAAAGTTATAGTTATATTTTTGATTCCATTTATTGAGTTGCCAGTTGCCATAGCTTTAGAGCAACCTTAAAGTCCGATATTCAAGTGAAAAACAAAAGTAAACGGCCAAAGCCCGGCACTTTGTGTGGCTTCAAATTAAAATGAACAAACCGCAGCAAAGCTCCGGAGGAGCAACTTCCTCGTCCACCTTATCGCCTCCGAGGAACGCTATGCAGTTGTGGCTTTAGCCAAATCGAAAGGACCGAGCCAGAGTCCTGGTACTTTGTCACTGCTTAGCAGTCTTAGGCTGGGCTCCTTTAATGTTTTGGCGGTTTTTCCAGGGGACCAAACTTGGCCAAGTGAGGGAAAGTGCAGGCGAGAAAGGCTACACTACAAAGGAGCATCTTTTCGCGTTGCTAGTTCCAGTTAAAGCTACCTGTTTTTGTCACTTAAATTATTGTTATTAAATTGCCAATAAAAGTCCTTGCGCGCATCCTTCAATTTATAAGCAACCTTTAGCTATTTGTTTTACATTTATGATTAAGCGTCTTTACTACTTCACATCTTTGCTATTCCCGGGAAAAGGACGACCACGACGACGACTGTTGGAATGCGTCAAGGCTTTACGTCTGGTTACTATGCGTATCCTGTTTGTGCAAGGACCTAGACGGAAACAGAGACAGCGAGAGAGAGAGAGAGGGAGGACGAAAGGGAGAAAGAGCCAATCCAACTCGACTGTTGCGCTGTAAACAAACAAATGTGAATTTTCAAGTTTTACCGCTGCGTTGGCTTCCGTTCTCTCCTCTTCTTTTTTATTGAATGGAACTTGCATAATAAACTATGGCAAGTTTTATAGAATTTATTGTCAGTCGAGGAGTTTTTGCGGCTCTTATATTCGAGATAGAAGTCACATTTGTGCCGCCTCGACAGACGCAATGGAGAGTCACTTGATTTGTGTGTTCTGCGCGTGAGGATACAACGAGTATCCTTTTTTTTTTTGTAGGTGAATGAGAAAACAAGGGTCAAGTTGTTACTTGTACTTTATTTTGATAATTAATATTTTGAAACATAAGAAGGAAGCTAAGTTTAAATGTATTATTTTCGCCATAAGAGAAAGAGAGCGATTTGACAGCTGGGCTGTCCACTTGCCACGATCGCCTGACAGCTGGGTGGAGTTGCCACCTAGTCTAATTTCGTTAAATTACTTAATGCGTGGAAACTAGAGAAAACTAATAATTACAGCTTGAATTCTGCTAAACAAATTTGTTGGAATGATGAACTTGTATACCTTTTGTGAAACGAAATCTGGGCAGCGACAATGACGAAGAAAGACTGGCTGTGTTCATAGACGACCACCGAACGACGACCGATGTTATTGTCACACTTCACTAAGCCGAAATCAATACGCTTAAATCGCATAATGTACGAGCATTTGAATATAATTTTGGTCTAACAACGAAAGCGGATTTCTTGGGGAGAGAAAATGAAAAGCGAGCGAATGCCCGAGGCCATTGTTTGGTTCACCGACAACTTTACACTCTCCCCCAGACTCAGACTCCGACTCAGTCGTAGTCTCAAAACCAGAACCAGTCCCACTCCCTCAGACCTCCACTCAGACCCACTGCTGGAGCAAGACCCACTTCCAGAACCCAAGGAGGAGGAGCAGGGCGTGGTGGAGTAGCCCGGGGCGGGCCTCACAAGCAGTGTAATGTAAATGAACTGCTGTCACTGGCCCCCCAAAGTTCCTGACAGGTGAGAACACTGCAGAAGTCAAATAATAATAGTGGGGTCGGGGGGGTAACCCCCTGCTTCACTTTCGGGTGTGAAAATCGTTCCTGCTGAGACAACGGGCGAGGTTTTCGGGTGGGAGATGCCGCCGAATGTCAGCAGTCCCTCTCGCATTATTAAGATTGTTAAAAGCCAAGATATTGATTTATGCAGATAAGCGCTATTATGCCAAAGTGCCAGCGAGCTAACCCTCCCCCAGCAGCGACCCTCACTGACTTGACTTACTGACTAACTGACTGACTGACTGACTGACTGACTGACTGCCTAATGGTGCCTGTTAGGCATGTTTGTCGGGCTCCAGCTCAGGCTTCAGCTCCTTCTCCTTCTACTTATCCGTGGCTTGTTACGAGTGTGTCTTTACATCCTTGTCTCCCATCCAGACACTGATGAGCCGCAGGCAGGAGACGAGAACGAGGACGAGGACCGAAACCCAGATAGAGACAGAGAGTGGGAAGGACTGCCTGCATACATTCGCAGAGTCAAGCCCCGAGTCCAATCTGCTCAATCACTTAATGTCGCGTAGGTTCCCGGAGCATGTTTGAGGAATCGATGTCGTCCACAACATTTAAATTTCAATTATTTCCTCTGTGACAAGCATAAGCCTAATTCACAGTGGCACCTTAACGGATACAGAAAGATACAGCACAGAACCCTGAAAAACAGCCCTTGTTTTTTCTTTCTTCTTATTCTTATTCTTATTTTTTTGTGCGATAAATCAAAACAAATCCCTTTGCTTGAATTTCAATGTTGCACAGCAAACAACTTGCAGATTTACGTATGTATAAATATGTACAACTTGTACACACATTGCCCATAGCCCCACCCCCGTTGTGTGTCCCGAGAAAGAGAGCTCTGCGCTATGTACTCTAGCCTAAATATATAGGTTTTTATAGCTCCACTCGTGACGTGTCAATAATTGGCGGGATGCTCGCCTGCTATATTCCTTTCTTGCCAAGAAAAATGAATGGAAATGCAGTATGGCTTGGAGCTCCAGTTGAATTTCCAGGCACATATAACAGCAAAGTTGAGTCTGGGACTACGAATCAGACTCAGACTCTTACTCCTCCGCCTCCTGTCAGTGTCTGTCAATATCTGTTTTATTTCTTCTCGAAAATGTAAAGTAATTATTATCAACTTGATCGATTTAAGGCACTTGAGTGGTATATATACACAGATGTGAAGCGATTCTGATACTGTAATGGCAATTCTTGCCTTCTTTGCTTTCTTAACGATTTAAAACTAGGTGGCAACTTTAAGCGTTGAGCGATCGCAACAAGTGGACAGCACAGCTGTCAAATAGAAGTCTGTCTTTTTCTCCACATTTATTTGTGGAGAGTGGAGAGTGTGACACATGTAGCTCATGAGCAAGGCTTTAATCCGTTCCCTTTCTTTTTATTTTGTGCTATTTTTACATCTATTCTTAAAGACTGACACCTGTGGCTCTACTAATATCTTTAAGGACTAACTCCCCACGATTGATATACATTTCCGTGGAAAACCCACTAATTATTTTGACAGCTTAGCAAAGAACACAAAATGTTGCCAAAAATAAAGTAAATGCTCGCCACAAGTACACCAGTTTCCATGTCCTACTGTGCCTTGTTAGCCGAAAAGTGTTCGGGCGAGGCGTCAAATGAAAATTTGAGAAATGCGCGGAAAATATTTCTCGTAAATGCCAGACAAACAAGCCTCAGGGGAGGGTCGCACCGGCTGTGGGTTCATCTTCTTCGTTGGCTAAATGCTTATTTGCTTATATTTCTTTAAACGTTTTTCTGTACCTATTTACTTTATGTTATTTTTGTCTTTAAATTTTAAGAAATATTCAAGGTTTTCAAATTCAAACTTGTATCTGCATATCCTTAAGCTGAGGGTTGTTCCTTAAGCGAAAATGATTTTAAAGGATGATTTTGTAAAGGGGAAAACTTCCTGTTTTTTTATGATTTCCGTTTATTCAATAAGTGGAAGGAGCGGGAAAAGGAGCCCCAAAAAAAGGGGTTATGACTAAAAGGTGAACTTTGTTAATTAGTGCCATTCAGTCCAGTCGTAGAATAAATATAAGCTAAGAGCTGGTGGGAAGATGATGATAATGAATCAATCAATAAAGCCAAACGCTGAATGTGATGGCTTAATAAAAAAAGAAAGAAAAATCACCTAAGACCCCAAAAGGTTGCTATGCAAATTGAGCGAATCTTTGACTTGAAGTTGAAATCACAGAATGTGCTTCTCGCCATTTGCATAATTTCCTGCAAGCCAAAGCCTTAGGAACAACACGAGACTTTAAGGAGATCAGTTGACTTACAGTTCAGGGTTTTGATCAGTTTTAGGCAGAGTAACCTAAGGTTGAGGTAATATCCTGTGAGAAGGAGCTTGAGGAGCTTGAAGGAGCTGGAAGCAGCTTGAGCAACTCGAATAGGAGTAGCTATAAACTGCCATCATGTCATGAAGCTCAGCGCGAGAACAATAAGAGCTCCTCCTTGGTCCTGTTCGGTTTCTCGTACTTCGTACCTCGTCCTCGCTCCTCACTGGGCTACGCAGTGCAATGCCAAATGAATAAATCCATTTAAATTGCAACATCCATGACTTGCGGGGCTATTCATCCCGAGTGCTCCCCGCGACGGCTGTGATGAAGACGACGACGATGAGGAGGCCAGAGCCTGGTAAAGGGCCAGCGGAAAACGCAATGAAAACGCATTTCGTATACATTTTCTCTGCATTTATTTCCCTTCTTTTATTTTTCTTTTCTCTTTTTTTTCTTCCTGCCAGAGTCTGCCACAGCCACAGCAATCACCATCGCCAGGCTCCACATCCTCCGCAATCCGCCTTCGCCTCCGCCTTCGCGGCTGCTGCCTCCTTGGGCTAACAAGCGCAAAGTTAAAAGGACAGTCTAAGGCAGTACATGTTTGTATATATAAATACTAGGTATATATACATATAAATGGTTAGGTGGGTACACATCGTAAGTATGTATCCCAGGACCAGGACCAGGCCAGGCCCAGTCACGGGGCGGAAAAAAAGCGTCGGCTACAAGCCAAAAAGAATGCTAAATCATGGATGAAGTGGATTCCGGGCACAGCTTGCCCACCGTCCGCCGTCCGCCGTCCGCTGTCCGCCGTTTGCCGTTTGCCCGCCGTATAATTGCATCGAACGCAGGCGAAGCTCCTCTAATTTGGTTCCCCAGGGCCAGGAGGCGGCAAGCAGCAGGAGGTCAGTGTCAGAGTCAGAGTCAGAGTCAGACCAGGAGCTGGAGCTGTAGCTGGAGCCGGAGAGACTGAGACCGAGACCCAGACTGAGAGGCCGAGAGACCGACCCAGGACCTAGTCCAGGCCGCGTCACATGGTGCGAATGATCGTTGCCATATTGTGCAAATGGCCAGGAACAGGAACAAGAACAGGACCCAGGACCTAGGACATAGGAACAGGACCAGGAGACCAGGAGGCCGAACCCTGACCACGGCCAGTGGACGCAATCTGACGCCGTCGGCGGGCTGTCCGTCCCGTCCCGGCCTTCCTGACCCGTTGCGCTGCGGCGCTAAAAGGAAATTGTGATTGCTGCATAAAATGCTTTTAGAATGGTTGCCAATCGATTTTGGCACGGATTGGCAACGGCAACAGGAAGAGAAACAGCAGCAGCAGCAGAAACAGCAGCAGCAACATGAGCAGCAGCAGCAGCAACAACAGCAACAGCAACATCGGCAGCCGCAAGAGGCTGGAGTGTGTCCTGGGGTCCAGGACGACGCCGATAAGCGGCTGACGTCGCATCGCATGGAATGTGCGATTTAAAATTGATTGTGAAACATTTGTACAGAATTGGAGTCTCGTATTTTCGCTCCATTCCGCTCGGCTCTTTGTTCGACTTTTGTCCTCATGCAAAAATGGGAGCAACAGCAGGAGCAGCAAGTCAAAGGGGGGGAGAGTGTCCCTCGGAAGGGGGGCAACAAAAATGAAACCGAAATTGTGCGGCTTGCACCGAACACAAAATACTATCAACAGCAGCAGGGAAAAAGGGAGTATCAGGAGCAGCAGCAGGATCTAACCAGATGACAGGGACACAAAGAGCAACAACATGTTGCCATTGGCATGAATTGGTTTAACAAATTATGCTTAACATCGCGGTTGTTGTGCGGTCAAGTCAGCAGAGACCAGGCAGGACATTTGACACCTAGCCTTCCCTCTGAATGATCCTGTATTGATCTGGTTAGGGATCAGTAAGGAGTAAGCCCTACCCACAAGCGGCAGTGTATGACCGGAACAGGCTGCGACCAATGGCCGGCAGACCCATAAGTGTTACGATTTAATGGTCCAGCCTCCAACAGTTTTTCATTGTGGCATTTAGCAGGAGCAAGCAGGAGGCAGAAAAGAGTTCCGCAGCCGGGTTATCCTTGCCCGAATTTCTGTTTACCCTTCGCGAGAAGGACTCTGCCCAGGCTACTCTCTCGAAAGGGTAGCTGAGAGGCCACTGAATTAAGTCACGTGCTGACATTTAAGTCCGAACGTGCAACACGAAACGTTTTCAGTTTTCAGTGTTTTTTTTTCCTTTTTTTTTGCAGAAACACACAGGACACGGAAGAGGCTGCCAGCGATTAAGTGGTGTCTCACTTGGGCAGCCAATCTGTGGACACACCGGGCATAACTCCAGGGACACGACACTCCCAGCCTTTGGACAGACCGGTGTCCGAGTGCGATGTGTCGTAGCTATATAATGGCTCTATTTACTTGAGCCGAGGCAAGTGGCAATTGATGGGTTTTCCAGCGGGTTTTGAGGAGGTTTTCCAGGGAGTTTCTAGGGTTTTATATCTCTGTACTTCCTCCTTAGCTTTAGAAATTCTACAGCACTCTCTGTAGGCTGTATTATCCCCAAATAGTTCTTGCATTTTGTGAAGTTAATCCTTAGTAGAACAGGACTCTTTCTTTATCTCTCTACTCTGACCACTTCTAGCAGGTAATTGGCTGAGCTATGATGTCCTGTTAGTGTCACAATTATTCTTTTTCTTCACTTATGATCCCTGAAAAGGACCCTTGAAGTTGCAGTGTATGAAAGGCAATGAAGCATTAAAACTTAGCAATGAATGAACGAATCATACCATTGATAGCATTGTGTCAAAATAATGGGATACGCGAGACGAACGAGCAGAACTTGAATGGGTGACGAAAAGCCAGGCAGGAAAAGGAGGCGTCCCCAGTAAGTATTGCGACACAATAACAAGGAGGCGCCGGAGGAGAATGAGCAGGAGTCTGCGAAGGAGAAGTCTGAGGGAGAAGTCAGAGAAGCAGAAGTCAGAGAAGGAGTGGTCTGAGAAGGAGAAGTCTGAGAAGGAGTCTGAGAGGCAAAAGAAGTCAGTGGAAGTGGAGTCCAGGGCAGGGCACACAAAGATTGTGTTTTGGCTTAGCTCCTCCGACCATGGGCCATAAACTTGTTGAAAGCCACAGCTGTGTGTGCGTGTGTTCGGTGTATGTGTGTTCTCGTATACAAATGGTGTGGCATAACTAGCGGGGCTGCAGATAAAAATAACAATTGAAATAAATGAGCAAGGACGAACGGGGATGTAGTAGGAGCTAAAGCAGGAGCAGCAACAAGACTAGGAGCAGGAGCTGGAAAGTGACAAAGACTGCTAGCTGGGCTTCCATTTTATTTGCATACTTTTTGGCGGCCGGCGGATTGAAGACAATTTGCGGTCAAATTGTGTTTGACTTTTTCCCAGAGACCGGCGAGCGGAGGAGTCGCGCTCCAACCGCTGATTACACTGCTCTTTCATCTCCAGTAGCCCAGCTTTCCATCCTATCCTTCATCCCAACACACATTGAAGGCAAGGCGGAATCTGTCGGACTTCCGCTACCATAAACATGCATGGAAGAGGCTGCCCGGGATTAGGGTTGATTGCAGAGTTCATCGCGTCTGTCGCTGGTCCTGGGTCGCTCCTCGGGTCGGGTTGGGTCGCGTTTGGGTCGTGCCGGGTCTGGGTTGGGTTTCGTTGGGGTCGTCGCTTCTCTCTTCTTTCGCAGTGCACCGGATCCGCACACAGTTCTCATATTTTTCTTAATTAATCTTCTTTTCTTTCGCGTCGATGATGGCTGGGCTGTAGCTGGAAATGGAGCTGGAGTTGGAGTGCTTTTTGTGCGAACGTTTCGTAAAAACTTCAGCGAAAGTGGCGAGCCAAAGGACGAAGGACTCGGACTCTGCAGCGGAGTAAATTAGCTAAAAATGTTACTTGGCTTGCTTTGCGAACGAAGCAAAGATGAAGATGAATGTTTTCGCGGCGTTGACGGAGTCTGAGGCGGATAAGCGTGGCGCTAAAAAGGCCAGCCTTAGACCAAAGTAAAGTAAAGGCTCGCCACTGCAGCTCCCAATCCCAGTCCCAGTCCCAGTCCTAGTCCCACGTTTGAGTTGAGTTCCAGCAGCTGGGGAAGGCCTTCATCGCATCAGGTGGAAGTGCTAAAGTTTCTGGCATGCCGGAGAGGGATGCCGCCGCCATCGCTGCTGCTGTAGTAATGAAGATAACATTTCCTGTTGTCAGCATTTGCAAAGTTGGACAAAGCCTCGCCCGGGCGTCCGAAATGCGCAGAAAACCTATTCCTCATTTTCGAAACTTTGCCAGCGAAATCAAAATGGACAGCAGGACCCAGGACATCATCAGGACTAGGACTAAAGTAGCATAGGTTCATAGAGATTTACACAGTTTGAGGGTATATCCATTAGTGGAATTAATATGGGATACATCTCAAAATACCTTAATTAATAAATTATTATTAATTAAATAAGAATATTACAACTTGGTCTCCTTGAATGCTTAAAAAATCAGCCAGAACTTAAAATCAAACCCATATATCTTCGTTAGTCGCTGGTAAACTCCAAGCAATTAACCTCTGGGTATATATATGAACCAACTATTGTCCAGCGGGAAAAGTCAGCAAGTCACCAAGTCACCCGCTCTCCTTGGACGGGGGTTTAAGCGTTGTTAAAAGTGAAGTAAATTATTTATCACAATGAACAGTCGTTGTGAGGTTCCGCTTTGTTCCTCCGAATCCTCGGAATCCAAAGCATTTCTTTGTTTTGACTGCAGTGCAGTTTAGTGTCTTTTTTTTAGTTTTGTTTTGTTTTTTTAATTTGTTCCCCAGGACTCTAGCCTGTTGCTCTCGGATCTCCCCAGATATACCTATGTGATGCCTGGCTGCTCACAGCAAAGTCATTTACACTGCAATTAATCATGATTACGCGTACTTGGTCATCCCGGCTGAAGGGTATTCGGGATGCTATGTCGAAGCTAGCTTCGCTTTTTTTCCGCGTTGCCTCCCCCTAGTCGCAGACGCTTCCTGCATTCACTGATTCACTTAGCCACTCTTCTGCACTTTAACTGGCTTTCCTGCTAAGCGTTTTTAGTGTTTTCCCTTTTACACATTTTTATGAAAGATTAAATATTTCGCTGTAAATACAAATTACTTGGGAGAGAGGCAGCACCATATTCCAAGCTCTGTTAGCTTAACACAGACTCCGAACAAGGACGAATCAATATATAAACTAAAAATCATTTATCACCTGGTCGGTTGCTCCTTCACCTTGTAACAGGCCCCAGAAGAAGTTGCTTCTCTGGGTTATAAATTATATCAAAGCCCAATGAATCATGCAATAATAGATAAATAAATAAATCAGAATCTTGTCCTCGAAACAGCTGCCGGCTGGCTCTCGTACACCAGGCACGTATGTGCACACCTCCCTCGCACATACCCGCACACACACACCATGTACATGGCATATGCATGTGCTTATGTGGCACTTGAAGCCCAGTCTCTGTACGTGTGTGGGGGGGAGGCCCCAGCAGGGCCTAATTAGATTACATGCAAATTAAATGCAGCAAAGAGCAGCAGGTACACACGATTTACATGGAACTTACTGACAGGATACAGGGGAATCGAGGGGATATCGAGGGGAGTGGGACTGAGGGGTGCAAGGAGGTCTGGGGGGGAGGTTCTGGGAAAGTCTTGGGAGGTACTGAAAGGTACTGGGAAGCACACAGGAACTCCTGGGAGGTGCCGAAAGCTCAGGGGAGGTCCAGGGGTACAGGGTGTTCCCGGGGGGTACAGGGTGTTTCTGGGAAGTACAGGGAGCTCCTTAGAGGTATAGAAAGTTCCTCGGAGGCACAGAGAGCTCCTGGAAGGTCCTACCCTTATGTACTCTCATCACACCTGCTGCTCCTTTGCCGCTGGCAATGGTTTATTTACCTCACATCCTTGCGGGGAACACCTTGCTGCTTCCTGTTCGAGGTGCCGTCAATCGATCATCTTCACACTTCACTTGAAAAAAAATATAGAAAAAAAAAGAACTATGTACAACTACTAACAAATAATTGAGGATTAGCTGCAGGCTCAGTTCGACTCGGACGCCTTGAGTGTTTGGACAGCAGACAGCAGTTCAGAGTACAGTTTCAGTTTTGAGCAGGACACTAGACTGACTGCCTTGGGACGCGGCAGTTGCACGACTGAACCTTGGCACGTTGCAACGTAGACAACGCAGACTCGTCGTGGCTGGCACGAATCGCGAGGATGTTGGGATGCTGGATGCTACTCTGACTCCAGTGGCTCCTGCTCCTGCTGCTGCTGCTGCTCCTGCTCCCAATGGGCCTGCAAATCGCGCAACAGGCAGCCGAGGATGCAGCAGCAGCGCTGCTAGTGTCGCAGCTGCAGGACCTCCTTCTGCCTCTGTGCTGGTATGCCGAGTCCTTGTGTCTATGTGTGTGTGCTCACTGGGTGTGTGAATAAAAACAAAGGCAAAGGCGAGGAAAAGTGAGAAAAAGTGTGGAAGGACTTGCGAAAAAAAAAACTACGAAGACACAATGACACACCCAAGGATATAAACAAAGATCTGTCTGAGGCGAAAAATGGCGGAAAATGAATGTCACAACTGAGCAGTTGAGCAATTAAGTCAGACAGATAAATATATTTATATATTTAGAAGAAGTATGCGTGTACATATGGAGGATTTTTCAGGGCGAAAATCGGAAATCTGCTTTAATTTCCACACGCCGTGTCAGCATCAGGAGGAGGCTGTAGAGGAGCCTGCGGTCCCAAGTGCAGGTGCACATCCAGGCGGAGGTGTCAGAGGTGGTGGCGGTGGCGCTGGTGTGGTCAGTGTCAGCCTGTTGCTGCGCGCTGCTATCAACTGCAGGAGTCGTGTGTGCAACAGGCAGGACAGCCGCACACATGCGCAGGCATGCCACCCACAACCACCGCCCACCGCCCACCGAAAACAGCCACACACAGAGACGACACATCCGCTTCCGCAACAGGCGGCGGAATTCCTTTATAGAGACTGGAGGAGGCCTGCCTCCTAATGCAAATGAAAGGATGCAGAGAGCCAGGAGGAGCTGCCTCCTCAGCCACCTGTGCTACCCGGGGATAATCCGATCCGATCCGCCTACCATCGTCGTCGTCGTCGTTCTCTGTCCTATTTACTTTTACCGAGGACACCAGATTTGCAATGGGCGACACCTAGTGGGTTATTCGCAACCAGATTGGCGCCACAGGGCGCTGTCTCCGCCGGAGCAGTCCGTGTCCTGCCGGCGGAGTTTACACAACTTTGGCCAGCGGAGCATAGCCCTGTGACAAACTGATTATTGCCTTCGAGTTGGAGCCGGGAGCCGGGAGCTGGAAGCTGGGAGCTGGGAGTGCAGCCTGTTGCTATCCGGCAACACGAGCCCACGCACACCAGCTCAGCTTGCTCACCCACACAGAGGCACGGGGCACACACACCACTGAGCCGGCTCACGCACACAGAGGAGCCTTAGAGCTAAGCTCTCAACTGTTGCTCCTCGCTCTCTAGCAACAGGTACTGCTGTCGGAGGAAGAACCTACCTAGGGGGGTGAGGGGGGGTTAACCTGGTCATGCGCAGAGCAAGTCCGACGAGAAACGAGCCACGAGCGAGGTTCTCCGATGACTTGGAAGTGCACGAACTGGCTGCAGTCCTTGTCGCACCTATCAGCATCCGCTGGTGCCGGAGGGGAAGCAGCCTCAGCATGGGCGTGGAGAGCTGCCCCCTGTCCTTCACACATGTGGGCTGCAGGATGAGCCCCTGAGCGGTGCGCCTCTGTACGGGCCGCTCGGTGCGGGAAGCAGGAGGAGGAGGAGCGAATGCCATTACCGTAGTTTTATGATGTGCGGTCGTGCGAATGAATGCCACCCTCGGAGCCTCCTGGCTGCATCCCCCATCCTGCGCCTACTTACGCCAGCGGAGATTGCACTCTTAAACGCCACATTTGTCGCTGGCCGAGCCGTTAATTGGCCCGCTTAATTGCTCAGTGTAGGCCTCCTGGCCCAAATCGAGTGTTAAATATTAACTAACTTCAGGTTGGATCGTCATTGACTTGTTTCCGTAAATGGTTAAGTATATCATTTGGATGTGTATTGCTGTGGAAAATATTTTATATTATTATTATAATTACTATTATGGTTATTTTTGGCTGAATATTTAAGGGATTATTTATTAAACCCTTGCAGGACATTACAATTTTAGTCAGAAGCTTGCAGTACAGTGAAGGAAGCTAACTTTGTATAAAAACATTTCTGTTTAGATTCTCTCTTAAATTCTCAATTTATTAAATTAAAATTTTTAATTTAAGGATATACAAACTTCACATTCCCGCATTCAGCTTTCTTTCTTGTTTTATTTATATTTTTATTTAGTATTATGCGCTAAGAAAATATATTTCTTTGGATTTAAAAAAAGACACTCGCGACTTTTAAGAACTCGGACTTATTTCTTAACTCGTTGGTTTTTCTCGTTGTTTTGTTTTGTAGTCGCCGGAGTAGTAGAAAATCGAAGTCCTTGTCTTTTCTCTCGCCTTTATTCAGCGCCCTTACGTATGGTCTTTTCTCGTGGTCTTTAGTAGTCGTCTAAAGAGAGCATCTTTAAATTACTTATCTTATCTTTTCGACTCACTTATTTGTCCTGTTCACTAGTCCTTCTTACTTGCCCTCTTTACGAAGATCAAACCGACGAGTAAGGATGAAGAGGGATCTTTACTCGTTGGGTGGATTTACGTTTGCTGGCCTCTTTGGTATTCTGAGCAAATGTTTAAGGACTTTCACCCAATATTAAACCCAAAAAGATATAACCTTTCAGCTCAAACCATTGCCAGAATAATAGTTTATACCATGACTTAAGTTAAAACAAATACTAAGAAAATTGTAATGACCATTTACTTATTTATAAATGTTTTAATTTGATGATAAAACCTGCTTTTTGCTAGGCCACATTGTGGTTTGACTTGTGCCGAGCTGGAACTTTATTGAATTGTTGGCATTACGGCTCTTATTGTTCTTGTTCTTGTTCCTGTTCGATGTTGATACCGAGATGTTACTGCTCCCAGCTCCTGGTGATGCTGCTCCCTGCTGCTGCTCCCTGCTCCCTGCTCCCTGCTCCTGCTGTTGTCACAGAGTGAAAGAGCGACAGCGGAAGTGCATCCGGTTGAAGGCAAACAACAAAATGCGATGCACACGCACATTCCCATGGAGCGGAGGAGCAGCAGGAATGGGCAGAGCCAATCGGTTGCCTCAAAGGTTTGGCTTTTTGGCATTGGCCAAGGGTACGTTCTCTGCATTCCGGCGCCGAGTTAGTTCCAAGTTCGCATCTGCTCCTTGCCCCAGGTGGGGACGGGAAGCCACAGGACCACTTCGTCCTGCTGGAGCTGCTGCTGCGGCTCCTGTCAGCGCCTGGCGGCTGTTGTAACGGTAACGCTCCAACAAGTGAGAGCATACAGGACGGGGACAGGGACTGGGGACAGGGATTGCAGGACATGGGACTGCTGGACTGCAGGACAAGGGACAGGCCGATGCGATGCTTTTGACAAAAGTTGCATAAATTAACGTTAAAAGCAAACGTTGTTGAAGTTCCTGCCTCTTTTACTTTGTTAGCAGCGAGTCACCGCCCCTCGCCCGGAACAGGACTGGGCAGGACAGGAAAGGACATGCAATAAAGTCATCAAGTGATGCCACTGATGTCCGCGACTCCCTCGCTTCTGTACTGTCAATAGCCTTTGGCAGCTTGCGCCTCATTGCGTTTTGCATACAACATTTTTTTGATCCAAATTACAAAGCTTTTTTTATTGTGTGTTTGTGCCAGGAACAGGAACAGAGCAGGAACAGGAGGAGCAACAGCAGCAGCAGCATCACAGGAATAATTTGATTTGGAGTGGACACGCAACATTAAAGTTGTCAAAGCGGGACATGTTCTGCCATACAGGATATACTATATGTTGGATGTGCAAACTGGAATTGAATAAATTAGGATAAGCCTAGAGTAAGCCAGCCTTTAAAACGGTGCCTCGCAGTGCACACAAGAGCTGCTTTGTCCTCATGTCGTCCTTTCCCTAAGCCAAAGGGTTGGCTTGGGTTCAACTCCTCCTGCTCCTGCTCGTGCTCGTGCTTGTGCCTCTCCTGCTCCTACTCCTGCTCCTGCTCGTGCTCCTGCTTTTGCTGCTGCTGCAAAAAACGTGGCGCTCGAAATCTAAATACAGAAATTAATGAATTATGAGTAAAGGGATTTGTTTCGCTCTTGTGAATCTCAGGAGGCGACGACACCTTTGGACACCGACAGAACCCATCGTTGACAAAAGCAAAAGCAAGAATGCTTTCCTGCTGTGTGTCCCCGTCCCCATGTCCCTGTCCGTATCCGTGTCCGTGTCCGTATCCCTGTCCGTGCTTACTTGAGTGGAACACAGGACATAAATAGTAGCCCATGTGTGTGTGTGCCTGTGTGTTTGTGTGTAGGTTTTTAATCGCTTTGATCTTTATATTCCCATTTAGTAATTAATTAACCGAAAGGTTCCCCGTGCATTCAGGCACTAATATGCATTCCAAAATCTCTGGCACATGCCGAAATGGCGCACCGCTGCTCGCTTGTTTTCCGATTAATTAGTTTTGCCGCCGTTGTCCTTGCCACCCTTAAAGTGTGGCATATCCTTAGGAGTAGAAACGGGAACAGGAACTGGTTTTGTCGTCCAGGCAGGCAGATCGCTCTCGAGCTTCCCAGAGACTAATGAGGACCCCTGGCTAGCTTCGGCAAGATCAGGCGGATGTTGGTCATCAAACCAGGACCAGCACTAGAAGCAGAAGCAGGACTAGCACCTGGCTTTGGGTCCTTCATTCGTTGCCTACTAATTTATTATTGGCACTATTATGGCCTCCGATTGTGTCCTGCTGCTGCTGCTGCTGCTTCCTGCCTCATCAATGCCAAGCGAACACAACAGGACGCCACTGGACAAAGGACAATGGACATCGGACAAGGGACAACGGACAACGACACGTATGCTATCATCGCCATCGCTCGTGTTGTTTAATTAAATTTCTGAAATTAAAATGTTTTGTTTATATAAATTGAAAAATACAGACACCGCCGAACACCGAACGGAACTGCACAATGCGCTTCAAGAAGGAGCAAAAAAAGAGAGCAGATGCATCTGCCCAAGTCGAAGTCCGCACACTCTTTCCCTCGTAAGGATATACTCTCCAGCGGGTAAGGGCCGTTCTAGTCGGTGCCACATAAAGTGGAGGAAAGCCCCCATTGTCCAGGGCTCAACTAGAGTCCCCCAAGCGTCCTGCCTTGCCGAGAGCCGGGATTTTTTTTCACAATTGGGCAACGCGGGCCACAAGTCAGTTCAGTCCAGTCCAGTCCGGTCGCATCCATTCACAGGACCCCCAGGACCTCGCACACACGCTGCAGGTGTCCGCCTACGATTGCCCATATCTGTGCCTGCTACCAGTCAGTCAGTCAGTCAGTGCTACCTGTGTGCCACCTGTGCCGCCATGTGTGGCATGTGTGGCACGAGTGTGTGTGTGTGTGTTTACACAACAACTGTCGCTGTCGCTGTCGCTGGCTTTTCAATTTGATTCATTTCATTTCAATTCTGTTTTCTTTGCATTGTTCAAAAATGCGCCGGGAGCGATCAAAACTGAACTCTCTGGGTGTCCTCGTCCTGCAGCATTTAGTGGGGTAAGCTTAAGGAGAGAGAGGGAGGGGAGTGGAGAGTTGTGAAGGGAGAGTGGAGAAAAGAGAATGGAGAATCAGGAGCTCGGAGCCAGGACTACGGAGAGACTGTGTCAGGCAGCATATGAATAATAAATATATGACGCTACTTAGGCTTTAAGGAGGAACTCATTGTCTTGATAATTCGAGAAGAGAAATCAGTGCTATTAATCGATTTAAAATCGATGTTCTGTAGGCAAAAATAATCGAAAAATTAATAGTTTTCAAGCTATGGAAATAGTTAACATTTAGTTTATATAAAATTTACTTTGAAGAAATTTTTTTAGGAAATTGTTATCATTTAGCTAAACATTGCTATCGATATTTAACCTAGAAAACATTTTGAATATTATATATCAAAAAAAGTATATCGAAAATATTAGATTTATCCTTTAAAAATATCGATATTATCGATGCATTTATAGCACACGCATCGCAGCGAATCAATAGTTTCTGGCATTCCTATTTTAAAGTAGTTTTGATATTGTAAGTTTAAAAAAGTTAACAATGATTATTGAACGCTGATATTTACAAATGAATTATAGTATGTAGGAATTTTCCATAGATGAGTATAATGGCACAAGTCTTGAGTAAGTATCTTTAGAAAGGAGGATGGTTTGCCCTACAATTCTTACCAATATCTCGTAAACCCTTTACTTTACATAAAAACCACTACTATTTATCCCTGCCTTCTTACTTATTCCTTACTAAAAACATAATTTAATTATTACTATTATTATAAACCCCCAAAATTAACCCAAATCAAATCCCATCCAACTTAGCTCCAACTTGAAAAGTCTCCAATTAGGACTTGAAACAATATGTCTCCTCATAAACTAATCCCAATAAAAACCCACTGTTTTCAAGTGTTTTCAGCTCTCAACTAGTCCGATGTTCGTTCATTCTTTTACAATTTGACTTAGTCTAGCTTAGATTGGTAGCCTGGCTGGCATTGTTTAAAAAATATAAAAGGCAGCTTGCTGTACAGGATTGGAGCTAGGACTTAGTCCTGGCAGCAGCTCCTGCTCTACCCCGGCGGCGTGCCCAATGAAATGTGAGCGAAAGCGAAAGAGCCAATTTATGGCATCATAAATCAAGAGCAATATTGTCATATTCTAGCATTTCCCGGTAACCTTTGGCCGCTCCTCCAGCAACTCTCCTCTCCCCTTTCTCTCCTGTGGCACCGAGAGGGGAAGTTAAAGCCAGAGGTCATCTTGAGCTTAAGTGCATGTAACAGTTTGCTTCCGGCTTGGATGCTGGCTGCTCGAAATGGACATTTCAGGAGAAGATTCCCAGGTATTCGGTTGCACATTTCCCTGGCCCACAGGTGGGTTGGCTGGCAGACGCGATCCATCAATCCCTGGTCCAGGTTCCAGGTTCCAGGCGTGGACCATGTGAGGTTGTTGCTATCTCTGGTTACCAGTTCCCCTTCCCACATTGTCCAGGAAAGCCAGGGATGTAGCATAGAGAGATGAAAATTCTAATATGATATATATTGCTGGATGTCATAATGAAATTATTGTAAACATTGTATATATTGAACTTGAAAATATCGAAAAAATAGCACTTAACGTTGAAATGTTGTTATTTTCAGCTAAGATGTTTATCGAGTTCAAAATTTTGACTCCAAACATCTATAAAAATGTGGTGTTTAATATTACAAAGAATATATCGTAAACTTTTATATCTAAACCTTTTTTAAATATCGTATAATATCGATAAGGAAGTATGTCGTGATTAAAAACCAGATATTTCTTAGAATAACGCAATATTAAGAAAAATATTGAACTCAATATTATATCGAAAATATTGTAAATCAAAAATAATCAAATTTTTACATATAAAAAAGTAACGCATTTTATAAAAAAAATAATGATACTATCTGAAAATCCTATTTAATTCAGTTGTTTCTTTTCCCGACTATAAAATATTGTTTCGATATATAACATAGAATAAATATTTTTATATCCTTGCAGGGCTTTATAATATTAGTAATAAGTTGACAACGAAGTGAAACAGTCGCAGAGTTATGATTGATGTTCATGCAAGAGTATATAAGCTTCGGCTTTCCATAGTTAGCTTCCTTTCTTGTTCGGATAGAAAATGCATAGCAACTTGAAAATATTAATTTATACATTAACTCCAGCTTTACATAACGATAGAGCATAGATTTTTCGATATTTCCTGCCATTCCTAAAGATAACTGATAACTCAAAGCACTTTTTTGTTTGTCATAATTGACACGAAGAAGGCGGATTTCAAAGGGACCGTGGATAGGCGGGGACTGGGAGGGGCTGCTGTGAGGCTCATTTGACGCCTGAATGCCTCAATATGTGGCCTAACAAGTGGCCACCGATGGCTGAGCAAGGACTTCATGCATAAAACGGGGTGACAACAACACGGGCCCGACATCACAACAAATGAATTTTCGATACCTGACTAAGCACAACTCATTTGTTCATTTCGATCGGCGGTGGTGGTGGTTAGATCCTGGCCGCAGGATGCGACCACACCGATTACTGGCTGAGCTCCTGCGCGGGGTGTGTGTTGAACCCTTGAGTGGGAAATGAAACGAGAATGAAACGAGAGCAAAGGAAAACGATTTATTAGCAAAACTTAACTAAGCCAAAGCCCCAAAAACGTTTGATGACAGGACGGAGGACAGGACAGGACAGGCGCCAGGACAGTTGCCAAACATCGTCGAAAACTAAACAAATAAGTAAGCCAGAAGTAACCCAAGACTCGAACTCGAACTGGCTACTAATCAACCCTTGTCAGTCAATCATGAAGCCGGTCGCAGCTATTTGTTTGCTTTGTGAGGCGTTCTCAATGAACTGCAAAATATCTAATTCGCTTCGATTTATCCAATTTCGCCAAGGAAGCCCCCGCTCCCGGCCAATGCAAAGCGAAAAGTATTTTATACCGTTGATCGCTGTCATGTCGAAGGAGGGAGGAGCACCGCCATCTCTCCTCCACAGAACTGTGACGAGGATAGAGGATAGAGAGTCGTGTTCAATTGCCGGGAAACTCTTCGGTTTCCGACTCACTGCTGTCCAAACACATGCACACATGCAGGAGGCAGGATACAGGAGGCAAGCCAGCAAGGAGGAGCCACTCACATCAACCTTGATTGGATGTAACCAGAGAGTGATGGTAGACAAACTTGTAGACGTCACTGAAATCGCATTTGAATTGGGATGAAGAGGCCGCCACACAATGCCCAGTGAGAGAGAGACCTATCCCATATACACTTCCTGTTCCTGGGAGGACTAGCTGGCCAGCACCGTTTTGGGATGAAGGTCCAGCGCCCTAAATTTCCGCTCTTTTAAATCCATGCGATGCGGTCCACATCCTGCCCCTCCCCCCGGGGAGGATGCCTCTGCCAATCCGGCTTCCAGCATGCAGATAAGCTGTCCGCATACACGCGTTAATTCCGTTATACAAATGTCACTCGCCAAACAAGTTGTCCACATCGCATCGCAAATCTCGGACTCTGACTCGGACTGGGACTCGGAATGGGACTCGTCCGGCGGCCATCAAATGCCTGTCAATCAGCGGGACAGACAATGCAATCACGTTGAAGTAACTGCCACTGAACGAAGCCTCCTTAAATTCAATTATCAAGCAAAAAAAAAAAAATAATAAAAAGAGGAAGAAACAGAGTCCTTCTAACGAGACCGCCACAGAGCTGCAATCACTAGGATTCGGTTTTAAATATGAAAAACAAGGTCCAGACAATTATTTTCCAGCCTAATATTTAAGATTTTGTTTATATTTTTGTATCTAACGGATATGAGCTCAAGGATTTCTGTAGGGAATTCAGTAAAATTGATCATATTATAAACATTTCGATAAATATCGATTTAAACCCTCAAGAATACGATTAGTTGTGTCCTTGTGTCCTGATAGCATCCGAGGGTCAAAGGGTATTTTAAAAAGAGAACAATTTATGATTATTCAGACTCTACTTTAATATGTATAATTATAAACTCATATTAAAGGAAAGAAATATATTTAAAAGGCATAAAATCGTTGGAATTGCAAAAAGAAACTTGTAAAAAGTTTCCTAGTCCTTAAGCTTAGTCCCTGCAGCTTTTTATTAACTTATTAAGGGTTCTAGAGCTGGCAATAAAATCTATTGTATATTTTCAGCTTTTAACCCAAACTTTTAGCAAGGACATGTATCCTTTACTAAAGCTCGGTAGCTTTGCTTGATTTGCGCATGTCCTTCGAATTTTTAAAGTCTCTGAAGCTCAGGAAAAGTTTCGGAAGCTTGTAAACTTGGTTAGAGAACTTGATTGTTCGGTGTGTTCCTGCTTTATTACGCTTTAAGCAAGAAGTTCAGATAAAAAGATATTGCACCTACCTTCTAGAGGCTTTTATGTATTTATTGGGAAAAAGTCCTTAATTATTTAATGTAAAGTTTTCGGGGTTTCCCACTTTTAAGCTTGATTTCAGGTAAAAGCTAAGCAGGATGCGAAAGCTCTTTGAGAGATGCTTTATTTTTATTGCAAGGATCTAGGGATTTGATTGATTTAATTATATGAAGCCGTTTTTGTATGATTAATTTAAGAAAAAGTATACAAAATACAATTCATTAATAATATCTCAATAAAAAGTCATTCTATATAAGTAAAAGAAGAGCCATATATCTCTTAAACTATGGGCTAAATCGTCTCGGGCGTTGATGCCAATAAAGTATATAATACTACAAGGTGTACATGAAATTATTTTAAAACCTATTCCCTAAGTAGTTTCAAGTGTTATTTGTAGGACGAAATAGCTTAACTTTAATAAATAGATAAATATTGAATTTGTGTTATTTTAAAAATCAAAACTAACATGGAAGCTTGTAGGATCTTATATAAATAACAAATGTTTGCCCCGATATACACATACAGACCTTTGTTAACACACCCACTCAGTGTACAATATATATTATATATTCAATATATCAATATATTCCCCTTGTCTGCTTTGGCCCAAGGAAATGTACAAATTGCGAATGCAAACCGAATCAAAAGAGGAACTCCTTCTGCGCCAGGACACTGAAGGGCTGTGTGCTGTGATGATTGTGGCTGGCGGAGTGTGTCACATTTGTGGCAGAGTGTCGACTCTGGCTAGGCAAAGCAAACACATGCCACAACAACGAGAGGAGGCTGCCGATTGAATAACAACAATGGGGGCGGCATACTCGTCACTCCAGCACTCGACACTCCATGAGGACGAGGACGACACTCGGCACTGTCAAAACAAAGTAGTGCTTCCTTTGGTGATCTCTGGAGTTGGAGTTGGAGGAGAATCGAATCTCCGCATCGATTCCAGGCAATAAAACTATTCGTAAATCGGCTCCCAACTTGGGCATTAGCATAGTCCTCTTCCTAGTCGTCCTCGCCCCCCCATGCTTGTCCCCATTCTCATCCCCTGTGTCCTTGCAGGCTCTTAAGAATTCGATAAGTTTGCAAGTAAAGGTAAAGGTAAAGGCAGGCGAGGCAACTTTGCAAAAATTGTGCGCATATTAAAATTCTTGGTGAAAGCTTTTGACATAAATTAAAACTTTTATCAGGAGCAGGGTATGCCTGTGTTTTCTCTGTTCCTCTCCTTTTTGTTAGATTTTTTTTTTATCAGCAGAAAAGGCCAAGAAAAACGGCTGCAAGTCTGAGCATGTGTGCTTGCCAGGTCTATTCTCTGGCCTATTGTCGCTTTGATTCTGTAAGGAGCTAATTGATTGGAGCTCCGGTTCTCGGTTCTCGGTTCTGGGCTTCTCCTCGCTAGACTGACACATCGATGGCTGATTTTGCAAACTTTTTTAATTAATTTCGTGGATGGGAAAGGGCAGCCGAATTTCCACGGAAAACTTTGCCAAAGGCATACGCATAGACTGGGGCTGGGGCTGGGGCGTAGCATTAAAAATGAATTTCACTTCATTGCTGCTGGCTCAAAGACAACATTTTTGGCGTTAAAATTATTTATGGGCTTACTGTGCGTAACGTGTCGATGTCGCTGGCGTCCGTCTCCGTCTCTGACTCCGACTCCGTCTCCGTCTCTGACTCCGACTCCGTCTCCGTATCCTGGCTAAGGAGGAGGTGTCGCTGTCCTACGTGATTGTCGGTACGACTGATTTTTGTGCCTGTGACAAAACTTTTTCAATAATGTATAAATCAAACTGTCATAAAGTCGCAGGATCGCAGCATAGCAGCATCGCAGCAGCGCAGCATTCCAGATTGCGAAATCGCCAACACACCCACACTTTTGTTTTCCTTCCCTCCCCTCCTCTCCTTCTCTCTCTCTGTTAAACGTCAAAAATGCCTTTTTCTGGTGACATTTTCTTAGACAATTTAAGTTGCCATTGTGTCGCCCTTGCCCTGATGTGCATTTAATATGTGTCCCCGCCCCGCTCCCCATGCCTGTGTGTGTGTGGGGGCCCAGCAGAGACAGACAACGTTTGGACCTCTAACCACCCCCGCAGATGTTACCTGTCGTCTGTGCCCGCCCAAGGTAAGCGTAAGCGTTTTTCACATTCATGGAAATATGTCACAAAATTTATTGCAAAATAATTTCGCCCGGTTCGCCTTTTGTGTGTCGTAATTCTTTAGATTTTCTTTTCGGTGCTGCTCGCCACTCGCTGCTAGCTCACTCGCTGCTAGCCACTCGCCGCTTAGGCAGCGTTTAAGACACAGCGGTAGTATGTGTGTGTGTGTGGCTTTCTGGGCTCTCATAGAGCTCTTCCTTTGCCCCCTGCTGCATATTAAAATATTAAAAATTCCTTTTATATCCTTCAAAAAAATTTGTCTCATCGCTTTTTAGCTGGCAGCCGCCCCTTTTCGCTTGAAACTTTTTTGCATGTTTTCTGGAAAGTACAAAAATCGTTTAAGTTTAAGGACAGACTTTACTTTGATGCGGAAATAACCATTCAGCCAACAATTTCTCATAATACGCCAGAATTTGCCGCTTTTGTAAATAAATTAGGTTTTAAAAGCTAAAAACGATCTTACAGAATGTTAGTTAACAGCAATTCGGTAAATTCGGTTAGTAACAGCGCCGCTTTCCAACGTCTGGAATGAGAAAGGGAAGGGAAAAACAGGGTTGTTATGCGCAATTGCAACGGGCAACCAATTTAAGTTGCGGTGCAATTAAATATCGCAAAAGGAAAGTAAGCAAATGTTTGTGTTTGTGCGTGTTTCGCTCCGTTTGAATGCGGAATATTTTTTTTACAACTACAAACAGTCGTTACGTGCTTACATATAAACGGAAAAATGCAAATACGATAAAAAGCAGCAACAAAAATGCCGTCAAAAGCGTGCCAATACATATGTATGTGTATGTGAATGCAAGTGTGTGTGTGCGTGTGTGCTTCTGTCTGGCAACACTGCCAGCAATGCTGTGGGTGGAAGAAGAAGAGCGGGAAGCACAGATAGCAGCGGGAAGCGGAGAATTCGGAGGAAAATGGAGCTGGAGGAGATGGAGGATGCGACTGCCGAAGACTGGGCTTTGGTCCCAGCTCTGATTGATCTGCGTGCGCGTGTTTAAACAAAAATTTCGCTATGTAAATCGGCAAACATGCACACGCACCCCGCCAACCGCGCCGCCCGCGAGGTCTCATTTACAAAGTGTTTTTCACAGCAGCGACATGACGCCGACGCCCCAGTCTCATTCCCAGTCCCAGTTCCAGTGTCCATTCCTTGTTTGCAAATGTTTTAATTGAATTCGAGTGGGGCCAACGTCGATGCGCTAAATGTTTAATCGAGCTGATAATTACCCGACCTTGTCCAGGAACGGTGCCGAATCAACAGTGGTGCGTACATGGCACGGTGTGACCCTTGGTCCAGTCCCCCCGTCCGGTGAGTATCGATGATGACCCCACGCCATGTTGAGGTCTCCGTGAACGGAAGCTCCTGCTCCCGGGCCGAGTCAACGCCTTCGAAGCGTTTTTCCCAATGATTTATGAACTAATTTAGCGGCAATATTATTTATGCCAGGCCAGACTGCAGCAGCAGGAGTAGGAGCAGGAGGAAGAGGAGGAGAACGAGCAGCGGAAGCCAGTCTGTCCGGCCAGGATAATGCTCGAAAATGCTGCCACAATGTTAAACGCGTCGGCCAAGGACCAACAACCAAACATTGAAGACGGCATCGACTGCAGCAGACACAACAAAGTGGAGCCCTGGAGGAGCAGAAGGAGCAGTAACAGCCAGAGAGAGGCGGCAGGAGGAGCACCAAGTGGTGCAGTGGCAGCAACAATGGGTAAGTCGAGAACTTTAAGAAATTTACACCATCAGCAGATAAGAGTCATGCCCAGTAGGCGCCGCCGCTGCCGCTGCCGCCGCCAGATCACGAAGCAAGGCAGGATGCACCACCGGATGGCCTGGGTTGGGGTTGGGGCGCTACTCCTCTTCGATGGCAAGAAGTTCAAACTAAGCTAAGGAAATTTCTGCAGCGCCGGCACTTTTTCCTGCGCCTGTGTTTGCAGCAAACAATCTGTTTCCCGGCATCAACTTTGCTAGAAAAATTGAAACAAGCTGAACACCAGGCCAGGAAGGGCCAGGCCAGGGCAGGCCGGGGCAGGGCCAAGCCAGGCAGTCAGCTAGAACAGAGGAATATCAGCGTGGCCTGTCAGGATGCAGGGTGCAGTGGGCTGGGGGCTCCGGCAGTTGCAACAACCAACTTGTGGCTGGGGCATGTATCATATTTAGACACGGGAAAGACAGAAATATAAACTTATAAAGACCAGGAAGGGGGCTTGGTGCTGACCGAATCCCCGCCCGAAAAATATGTACATGGAGTTGCGGAGGCAAGCACAAAAACCATATTTGGCAACTGCCAGTTGAGGAGCAGCAGTTGAAAGGACTTTACAGCGCGCCCAACTGATGAATTATGGCCAAAGTTATCGGCTGAGGTCGGAGTGGGGGAGGGGCTCCTCTCCGCCGGCTCTCCTTGTAGGCCGCCGCTTTTTGCAATGTTTTGCTACACTGCGTGGCAACTACTGATAATAAGATATGCTTGCCATTCGGACAGGCCCGGGCCGACGGCGGAAGTCTACTAAATAACAAGTTGTAGGGCCAGCAGCGTGTGCTGGCAGCACACAAAAAAAAAAGGAAGAATGGATAAAAGGGCAACTTAAATAAGTTTAATTGTACGAGACGGAAGTCGAAACTTTGCCATTTGGCTTGGTTGACTTCAGTTCAGTGGGCCGCGATTCTCTTTCGTCTTCCTGCCTGCATCTTCATTTTCCTCTCTGGCCGTGACCCCTCCCCTGATTCTCTCACTCCAAGTGCAGCATGATAATGGGCAACTGGCTCTTTCGATTCCTCTAAAAGGCTTCTACTGTACCAATTATAACTCTCTGGCAGAGTAGAGTGAATTTTAAAGCATTCTCTTGATATCACTCTCGTTTTGTCTGCCACGCTTTGTCTGCCATGTACAAGCAAAGGTGAGATTTTATGTATGCATTTTTAGGAGAGGAAAGCTAAGAGAGCCTACGAAAGAGGTCGTTCCTTTAGTTTCTCTTTTCTTCTTCCCTTTAAAGGAACGTAGTGTTCGCTTATTGTTCTTCTAAAGAATTAATTAATTAATTAAATGGTTAGAAAGACACTCAATCATTTAAATTGATTATTAAGAAAACAACTAAGAATCAGCAGCACCAAGAATTTAGTGTCAGCCGAAACCCCGGACTGTACGACCCGGATTGAGGCGGATTATCGAGACGGAGACAGTAAAGAATAACGCTCTCTCTCTCAGACCGCTAGGATGAGCAGCCTGATCAACTTCCTGAACCCCAATTTCAAGCCCTCCGTGGAGAGTGACGCCATCTCCGAGGATGGCTTCACGGCGGCTAATCTCGTCGCCAACGATGCGAACCAGATGGAACAGGGCTTTATGTGCGTCGCCGCCTGCAAGCCGCCCGTTGAGGTTGTGTTTAACCTTTCCAAGGCCGTCGACATGAAGGTCATTAAGCTTTGGCCCTCCATCGGAGCCCTGCGCTCCACAGCCTTCGAGCTGCACGGTCGCCACGATGACATCTGGGAGCGCGTGGCGTTCGTAAAGGACCTGGGACTTGGCGTGGACTCGGTTACCTTTTGCTACCAGAGTGACTACAGCTCGCGGAGCAGCTTCAGTGCCGCCGCCGCCACCGGGCAGCCTCAGAGTGAGAAGGTGTTCTTCTTCAAGTCGGCCTACAAGATCCTGGCCAGCACCCACAGTGTCAAAGTGGTCATCCGGGCCACCGAAGGCTGTCCGCCGGTGCTGCGCAAGGTGGAGATGTGGGGCCTGCCCGCCCGCTCAATGGAAAAGGCGGACAAGGAGCTGGTGAAGAGCATCTGGAGCAAGATCAGCGATCCCTTCGGCTGGCGCCACGCCAAACGCGGATATATGGGGCAGCGTTCGACGCGTAGACGCGTTCCCCAGCTGAAGGAGCAGTCCTCGCTGTACATACCGGAGGAATTCCTAGACTGCATCACCTGGGAGCTAATGTTACTGCCCACCGTGCTGCCCTCCGGCAAAGTGGTCGACCAGTCCACCATCGACAAGCACGCCGAGGCAGAATCCAAGTGGCATCGCCATCCATCGGATCCTTTTACGGGCCTCGAGTACAACGCCCAGCGCAAGGCCGTTCTTAACTTGGAGCTAAAGGCGCGCATCGAAGAGTTTCTCCTGGAGCACTCGGGGCACTTTGAAGCGGTGTCGCCGTCCCGCGGATCTGCCCGGTCGCGTTCTCGAACAAGTCAGTCGGCAGCTGGCACATATTCGAGGCTAAGCAGTGTCCACAGGCAGCAGCTTAATAAAAGAGGAGTCACAGGCACCATCTCATCGCCGCCAGCCAAGATTGCGAGGCTCAGCCACCACGGTACTACGTCTTGTGCCAGCAGCGCATCTACATCGACCTCAACATCATCTTCCTCCATCGACCAGGCCTTCCAGCAGCCCCTGCAGAAGACTTTGCCCTTAAGCGCCACTTCGGAATTGTCAAATTGTTCAGCGAGCAAGTGCATCAACTGCCGTAGCGCTCAGTTCCGCTACGAGATTCGCACCTGCCGCCACTTGGTCTGCCAGGATTGTCTGGTGCAGCTATCGCGGGATCAGATGTGCGTCTGCAAGGTCTCCTTCCATGATGCCGACATAAAGCGGTACAAAAAGCTGATTCTTTAACTTGCAGGCTGCCCTTTTGTTCAGTTTGTAAGCCATTCATTATCTTTAGCCCCTAGGAATCTTGTACGTCTACTTTATCTTATAGTCATAGCAGATGTCTGTATTCCTCGCAGAAGAAGAAGCCAAATGTTTACACGCAAGTCTTACCTAATGATTTGGAAGTATGTATCAGTATCAGGTCACGTTTAATTGGAGAATAGATTACGATTGGCATAGTTTTTGTATACACTTTATATATACAGCAGTTCCCGAGAGAAGATATCGTACAGAGCGGGTTTATTCATACCAATTTATGTATAGAATAAAGAGCAACTACAGCTTTGCCTGCCAAGTACGAGCATTAGCGAACGAAAGGGTTTTTTTTTAGAAGAAAGTAACTCTCTCAGTTGTTCTCTGCAGGTTTCTCTTTTCCAAAGCGAACTTTCTCTCAAGGAGCTGTTTGGCAGGTGATAGGAAGTTAAAGTCTGCTTATGTTTTATAAAGATTTAATTTATTTACTTCTCAGTTACAAGCTTATTCTTGCTTGAAGCTTGCTGTTAAGGCAATTACATTTGGCAATGAAAATTGAATTCGATTGCGAGTCCAGTAGCAGTAGCAAAGGGCCCTTAAAAAGTGCACTCACCGGTGGTGTGGCCGGCCCATTGCCAAACCGAGGTTAGCCAGCGATTAGCCAAAAGGAGAAACAAAACAAAAAGGACCAAAAAGCGAGCCCCTAATAGGATTTTATTTCGCTGATCCCTGCTTCCCTGCTGCCTGCCACCGAGTGGGAATCACGGCCGCCTGCCGATGATTGCCGTCAATTGAATGCCAATTGTTTTTCTTGCCCCGGCGCTTTTTCTTTTGATACATTTTTGGGCCACGTTTAGTTTAGCATTGCAATCGTTCGGTTCGCTTTGGCTCGATGTGTGTGTTTGTGTGTGTGGCGGCCAAATCAAACGGCTCTCGGCCAGAGCAGATCAAGTTGCCAGCATTGGCATTTTCATTTCAACGGGCGTCCTGTCCTGGGACAAAATGTCTGCAGCTAGAAACCGCCGAGGTGGTGTCGGAGGTGTGGAGTGTGTACTGTGTACTGTGGAGTGCAGTGGGGCAATAAAACCGGTACAGAAAGTAGAAAGTCGTGTTCTGGCCAAAATGCGCGACTGAAAATTGAAGGAAAAATGGTACAATCTTTATTGTCTATGATTGGCACTCCTCCTCCAGTTCCCTGTTCGGGCTTTGTGGCCTTCCATTTGGACAATTTGTATGCTGTAAACGCCAACAGGACTCCATCAATTATGACAGTATGCGCTCAATACTGTCATAAAGCAGAACGTATGCGAGTATGATGGAATTGAATGATTGCTGTACAGAGATTAATACTTATTTTCCAGTTGCAGATACTTTTTAGAAGCTCTGAGTTGGCTTGTGCCTTCGATCTCCCTGTGACCTTTTGGCAGGAATCGAATACCGAGGGGACAGGTGTCCCGAAAGTACACTTAGCTCTCGGACATCAGTTACTGTTCTTGGCAAGGATTGCATTTGGCAGGAAGCTCGTCTTCTTTGGCACTCGCGTTCCCTTCGCTTTGGATTTGGCAGGAGGAGTTGCAAGGAGAACGAATCGCGCTTGTCTCTAATTTACATAAAATGGCAATGCACAAATGCTGGAAGTGCACAATATATATGAGTACTTTGACCCGACCTGCCACGCATACACTCCTCCTCCTCCTCCTGGTATCTCCCACACACACACAAATAGAGCCATGTCGCCATCTTAGGGTAATTTATACAAGGAGCTAGTGTGAGGGGACGAGAGCCTGGGAGCCGAACCCAACCAAAACGAACCAAAGTTCGCTGGCAAAAAGCGCAATGGCAGCTCTGAGAAGGGAAATTGTACTAGGAAATTTGCCGGAAATTAAAACTTGTGCAAAATAAATCGCCAAACCTCGAAATACGGACACACACAGGCGAACACTCACACACAGGCGAACATTCACACCCAGGAAAAGGAGAGCAGAGACTGGGACACAGACACCGGCTGGCGGAAGATCGATGTACTTGCGCAGAAACTTATGTAGCCTTAAAGGGCCAATTGGCGAAACCCGTTCCGGATTCCTTGCTTACACATAATGGCCCCGAAAATCTGACCTTTCCCACTGCCACTCTGCGGAAGCAGTAGGCCAAGCAGCAGCTCTCCCTCTACCGGAGCCACCTCTACCCTCCACCAGTGCTTCATTTCGCGCTGGATTTGCCGCTAATGGAGTGACAGTTGGCGAAGAATTATTAGATTTGCACATGCATACTGCAGGAGCAACGGAACGGATCGAAATTGGGGTGTCCCGGATGGGAGTAGAAGTGGAAGTGGGAGCTGGAGCTGGACGTGATTGCCTGAGGGCCCAGGACCGAAAAAAAAGCGAAAGGGCAACACGACGATGGCCACAGTTGAGTGTAAAAGCTAATTTCCTTAATATTCTCCAACAATTACATGATAGCTGGACTCCACTCCAAACCTGCAACCAGATCCCTGGCAAGTCCGATATGGATGTTGTTTTAAAATCATGAAGTTTAATTTCCTTAATTTGGGACCAGAGACAGTGATTGAGTGACTGACTGACTGGCCAGTGGACGAATCTATCTATCACCTGTATCACCTGCTCGGCTCACAAGCATCCAGGGAACTAGGCACGCGACACAACAGTGTCTGGTTCCGCTCGGCTTGCCTGACAGCAGGTCATAATGCATGTAACCTCCGCGTTTAATCAACTTTAATTAAAATTGCACACAAAACCCCGAAAACGACTTGATAAAACGCCATTAACTGGGAGCGAGAGAGCTCAACTGATGGCGGTTTTATCGGTTCGTTCGGTGTGGTGTGGTGTGGTGTGGCTTCTGTGCAAAGCTTTTAATTGATAAGTGTGTGTGTGCGACATCCGATGAGTCACCAGCCAGTGACTGGGACTGTCACTGTGACCGTGTGTCCTGCGTCTGAATTACATTCAAAGCGCTCTTCTGGCCATGGCTTGGCCCAGGGCTAGAAGAGATCCCTTTTTGGCGACCACCACTTTACGCTTTATGCCACATTATTTCAGGGCTTATGCCCCGGTAAGGCGAGGGGGGGCAAGGGAAAGGGAGAGCTCTACGAAATTACGCTCATTTCAAAATTGTTATTGAATCTTTGGGCAAAGTAAATAATCCTTGTTGAAATGAAGGAGAAATCCCGTTGCGGCCGCAAGTGGCTTTCCCAGCAGCAGCAGCAGCAGCCAGGCATTGACTAAACGCTCCGGCATAAGGACCTAACCTCTCCCCCACACACACTCCGACTGACGCTGCCTTTGTTGGTGTCTCAAGGAGGAAGCTGGATAGCACGGGTGCCCTGGGTGGCCCTGGCCAGCCCCGGGTGGTAGTGACGCCCAACTAAATGCTGCCAAATTATACGCAATCATTTTGAGCTTAACTAAAGTGCGGCAAGTCTGCGGCCAAGCAAGGAGCTGCTCTCTGAGATGGAGGCGGAAAGCGGAAGGATGAAGCTGAAGCTGAAGGCTGAAGGCTGAGACCGAGGCTAAAGCCTGAGAAACGCGGCTAAGGACGACGGCTGAGGGGTTGTGGCTCAGACAACAGCGAATTGGTTAGTCGGAATGCCTCAGTTCGGCAACGAAAAATACGATGACAATGTGTCATCGTAAATTGTTCGTCCTGCAAATGGTCAGAGGGGAGGGAGGAGGTCCTTTCAAATTTATACCTTCATATTAAACTGGGCTATTGAGAGCGGTCCCAGGGCCAAGAAATGTGGCCAAACTCTGTCCCTGTCCCCGTCCCTGTCCAAAGGAAAATACATGCTTTTAATGGCCACTCGTGCTGTGCACTTATTTTTTCCAAGTTTTCTCTTTTGAACATCAAATGAACGAAGAGTGAATTTTGGTCGTAAGTCAACATTTGCTTTGCTTAGAAGCTGCTAAGTGACCGCGTCTAAACAATTTAGCCAAGGACAAGGATCTCCGAGGAGCTGCAGCAGGAAAAGCCATAATGCGCTCATGAATAACACGGAAATAAAATTGGTTTAATAACAAAGGGAAATCCAGCTGAAATTCGCCAGGAAATTCAGAATGTCAGAAATTTCGTTTCGTTTCGTTTCGTTTCGTGGTTTCGATGTAAAGTGTGTGTGTGCGTGTGTGTATGGGATGGTGTGTTTGTGGGCATAAAATGCCAGGATTAAATGAGACACTTTGCGTGTAGTCGTGGCAAAACGTAAAGCGTAAAAAAGCAAATGCCGCTCAATTTGCTGCACAAACAGAACGCAAATCAAATAAGAGCCGAAAGAGGGAGCGCGACAAAAACTGGAGTAGATCTCAAATGGGGAAGCGGAAAGGCGGAAAGGCGGAAAAGGCGGGACTAGCGCCTCACTGAGACATTGTACCGAGAGGTTGGGAGGAAATGGGAAATGGGGTGGTGTCGCCGCCATCGTCGTCGTCGTCGTCGTCTGCAGTGGTACAATTTATGACAACTTAATTGATTTACTTTACGTACGTGACCAGAAAAATGAATATTGCATTACGTTGGGGATTTTCGTTAGAGTTGCTCTTTTTTTTTTCTTTTTTTATCCCCCTCCCTCCGCCGGAAGTTCTTCTATTTCAGCGCTCGCTCTCCGCTGTTGGGCAACACAAACAGCACAGCACGGCACCAGCAGCATCGCCATTTCCATCAGCTCCGTCAGCCAGGACTCTTCCATCTCCAAGGCCAGGACTCGGAGCCTCGTTCTGTGTAGTCTTCGCTTAATGCGCTCAATTAGCAATCTCGCAGGAGGCGGCTTTCGGGACAAGGGCGACGAGAGGGAGAGAAAGAGGAGGAAGTGGGAGTGGAAGGGAAGTGGGAAAGAGTGGAAGTCCTTGGGGATGTGGTGGCACCTAATTTAATTTGTATATTTTCGCAGATTTCACTGTTTATTTGCGCACTTGCATGCATGTTTTCCAAACAAACAAAATGTTAGGGGATGGGAAATAAATTTAGTATTTTCTGTGGAGAAAAAAAATTTCTCAAGATACCTCAAATAATCACTATTTAAATTGAAAGATTTGTTGTGTTTAAAAATATCCAAACTAAGCTTAAAAACACAAATTTTATTTGAGAAATGTTTTCTGTGCTAGTTTATTTATTAATATTAATGAACGCAGTGTCAAAGCTGCAAGTTTTGTCAGAATCCAGGACCTGCGCTAAAAACTATAAAAAGATCTAAAGATTATAAGTAATACAATATTTTATATTTTTATTAATCCAAATAAAGTTTTTTTATGTAATTATGTGAATCTAGGATGCAGTGTCACAGCGTCACCATGAACAAGTTAAATTTCAGTTGTTTCAGAGCTCAGAGCCAGCACCAAAACTAAACCCCATGAGAACCTCCATCCTGTGGCTGTATTTATATTTATCTGGCAGATATTCTTCGCATGCTAAAGCTGTGTTTTTTCCTGCCACAAATGGTTGCGAATCAGAAACACACTGCACTAGCTTTAAATTAAATCCCTCGCCCACATTGCGGATGAGTGATTTTGTGCCAATTATAAATATTCTTCATTTCGGAGCTCTGGCAGTGTCTTCACTTTGCCAAAGTCTCTGAATCCCAGTGGTGAGTTAAAGCCACATCTGACTATTAAAAAAGCATAGTGTTTTCCCTAATTTATTTTGGTTTTTTGTTTTGGTTAATGCTTTACTGGTGTCACGCTCCTGCAAATGCAAGTAGCTGGAGCAACTTCATCCTCGTCGTCCTGGGGGCCAAACTTTGGCCGCATGCTATTTGGAGCAAGTTAAGCGGACCAGAGACCGGCCAGCGGTTTATCCCGACTTAGTTGCTTTGACCTTTTTACCGATTTCTTTTCCTTAACTTGGCTTTCACCAGGCTGGCCTCTCGTGCGGCAACTTTGCATGAAAATGCGTAACGGGCGGGCCTGGGTAAGGATGCCCTTTCAACTGGTTTTCTCCTGCGAGTCGGCACAGTGTCCGTTGGCCGATGTTCCACTGTACTAAAGAAAAGTTTGCCTCGGCGCTTCATCAATTCACTTTGACTTTGACTGCCTTTGTGAACTGCGAACTTGGCTGGCCTAGACAGAGAGATGGAGCCGCACACACATCCCCATCCGAACACTCACACGACGAGTTCAAGTTGCTTCTACTTTGGCTTAATCGCACATAAGCGGTGAGTTTTTTGTGTACTTACGAAACCACTTAAGAAGTCGTTAAATAATCAATGAATAAAGATTCTTGCCGCCTTTCTTCTTGTCTTTTCGCGATGTTTTTCCTCCTCCGGCTGCGGCTGCGACTGCGGCTGCTACATTCGCGTCGCATAAATTGTCATAAATAAATGAGGGAGCGCCTGCGGCAGCAAAGGCTTGCAGGATGTGCACTTGTCCTTGTCGGCCACCGCCCCAGCCACCCGCAGTCCCTATTTGTGATTTCCGATTTCCGGGAGCTGTCATGACAGCTTTAAGGTGCTTCAAGTGTGTGAGAGTTCTTTTCTTTGTTTTTTTTTTGGACAATACAGCCGACACTTCCGCATCAATTGCAGAAAACTTTCACTGTGCCGAGTCTTAGGTGGCATAGTGTAGGGGGGACAATGGCGCTGTGGCGCTTAACTTTTGCATTTCCAGTCAGTGACAGGTAATTGAGCGGAAACGTGGGCAGAATTAACGGTTTGTAGGACTCCACAGGCCACAGTGGGGTGGAAATGGAGGGGAAAGTAGCCGGGAGGCATTCAACCCGCTGAAAATTGATTGGTTATGGCTCAATTGCTGCTCAATGCGAAAGGATATCACGGAAGCTGAGGTTGTGACACTGTGACTAGCCGCTATGAGCATTATGTTGTTCTGAGAGCTTGCAAAATCGGAAAGAAAAACCTAATAAAAGCTACCTTTATTGACTCGAGTTGGGGATTTTTTCAAGGAAATTATTATTTGTTTTAGTAAATCTAGTGGATAGAAACAAGTGGACAGCTTGGCTGTCAGGCAATCGGAGCAAGTGGGCAATCTATCCATCTGTCAGTTAGTCTCTCTTTTTCCTGCGAGCTTTACTTCCGATCTCTCTCTTTCCCTCTTGTAAATCGCACTCTCTTTTTCTGTTGTTGGGCATTAGAATTTACTTTGAAGCCTAACTTTTTGGTTTTGTCTTGATCCCCATATCTCGCTCTCCTCGCTCTCCCTCTTTCTCTCTCTTAGTTGTACTTTTGTGATCTCTCTCTTGTAAACTCTTGTAGACTTTTTACTCTCTCGTTCTCCTTCTTGCCAGTTTAAATTTCTCTCTCTTTGTTATTGATCCTGGCCACTTGTTCCTCTCATCCCCCTTTTTGCAGCCTCGGAGAGCTAATAAAGCAAACGATTCTTTACGAAAAATTTGCTTTAGCGGTCCCTGTCCGGCCCTGCCTCTATTTCGCCACTGACTTTTATTGCATTTGATTGCTGTTTCTCTTTACTTTCTTCTTTTTCAGCTACTGCTACTGCCACTGCTTCTGCTTCTGCTGCTGCCTCACTCCCTCGATTTTCATCATTTCTTTGGCTCTGCTTTCTACGTTATTGACTTTGATTTTACTTTCGGCGTTGGCTTTGTGGCTCCTGCACCGCGATTTAACGGCTTTTAGCTAACAGTCGGATGTCGGATAGACGACCAGCGAAGCACAAAGGCGGTGGCAGTGGCAGCGGCAGTGGAGGTGTCTCCCGGTCTCGACATTCGACAGCTGTCATGACACCCTCTGCTGCTGCTGCTGCTGCCTGCTGCGGGCTCATCCTGCTTGCCACCCCGAAAAAGGACTCGCCAAGCGGGGGACGACGGCGGTGGCAGCAAGTGCCTTAATTTGTGGATTTCGTACAAATGGTTCGGAAGAATTGCTTTAAGTAATTGTTTTCGCCTCCTGTCTGTTTCTGTTGCTGTTGCTGCTTCTGGTGGGAGTATTGTGCCATTTTTCCCGTTGCTCTTTACACGTTTCGTCCTGGGTCCTGGCCGTGCCTGGGCTTCAGTTGCTACTCCCACTCCGCGCTCCTGTTTATGGCATCATTGCGTGCCAGCGGAAGTCACACATATCCGCGTATTTCAACCTGTTTTAATAATGCAGAGTTTAGCTTTTGCTTGCCAAATCGCTAACGCTCCTTGATGCCTTGATTTAAGGCGGTCCCCCACTTGAAGTGTCAACCAAAGCGGCCCTCAATGGGGCTGCCAGCTAACAGTTAACAGTTAACAGTTAACAGGTCTTTAATGAGTCCTGGCTGGGCCGGAAAGGCGGTGCGGATCCCGGAGTCCATGGCTTTGCAATTTTCATTTTACATATTGCCCTCGGAGTTGCATTTTATTTTCATTTTCATCTTTTTTTTTTTTGCAGCCTTTGTGTGTGTGTTTGCCTAACTACCTACCTGGTCCTGAGCCTGGGCCTGGGCCTGAATGTTGCTCTTAGAATCATCTGGTTGTGTGGATTCCCGCCTCCATGGCCAGCATATCAGCGGGTGAGTGTCTGCTTGTTGGACTGTGTCTATCCGTGTGCCATTTCGCCCTCTGTTTGCGCACACGGAGACCGGGTGCCGGGTGCCGGGTGCCGCCCCTCCTCGGTTTTGCACCTTTTGTACGTTTTTAATTTTCCTGTTTTATTTCCGGTTTTACGATTCCCATCTCGAATCTAGATTGCAATGGCGTCCCCAGTCAGTGACTGCGCCGTGCTGGGCCCCGGCAGGCGTTTGTCCGAGTCGCTGCATCATCGCAGGTCCGCGTAATTATGCCAGAACTCTGGCTTTGTACCCCAAGGTCTGGTCAATGGATATATCGTTTAATATAACCATTAATTAGTTGAATCAACTTGCTCGTTACAGCTGCCCAAAAGGGGAACTCACTCGTCTCGCTTTGTGCTTTAACTTTTTGGCTCTAGTTTGGCCCAGAGCCTCGCCATGATTTGGCAGGAATTCAGCATTGACGCCGGCAGAGATAAAGATTGGGTTACGGATAAGACCTGAACGTGGTAGGACAGGTGAGTCAACGCTTATGTGCTTGCTTCTACTACTACTTCCCCTTCCATTCCTGCTTCTGCTTCTGCTTGTGCTGCTTGCCTTTGCCTTTGGGTAATATTTGCATAAAAAGGTCACTGGCATCCCATTGAGGAAGCACACGATGCTATCTGCGTGGGGCTGTGGCGAAGCCAGGAAGCAGCTCCGACCGCAGATTTGGTCAGCGTGTCAGCCGTCATTTGGGGATTGCGGCAGAGCGGCAGAGCGGGCTTTAAGGCGGAACTTGTTGTCAAATCGAACTGCGATTGTCTAGTCTCAACAGTCACTTGAATGGCGACGGACGACGGCGTCTCTCTTTCTACGCTTTTGGTTATAAACAACAAAAGGCAATTTGCAAAACAGAAAAGCTGTGGAAGAAGACGCCGCCTGACGGCTGATGGACAAGCACAAGCAGTAGCAGAAGAGTAACTAGGATACGAAGCCATTACGAAGCGTTATAGAAGGCATTGTTTCCCGCCATCCTGGCCATCTCCTGCTCCAGCTGCTCTCGCTGCTCCTGCTGCCAAAACAAATAAGATGCAGCGCACAAACTCCAAACTCTCAAGAGTTGGGTGGGTGCGCTTTTCGAGTCCTGCTAGGCTGCCGCTCCTCTTGGCTGTCTGGCAGATTTCGGGATAAAAAGATTGACAGCGTTGATAGTCGAAATAATTAATTGAATGAAACTGCTACAACAAATGCCTTTAATTAGCGTCGGGTTTCGCCTTGCTTCTCGATTAACGGACATCCTCCCATCCATGGCGCCTCCTGTCCCAGACAATCGTTGTTGATCCCCGCTTTTGCCGCTGCTCAGGGGGTCCTTGAAAAGAAAAGTTACACGATCCTGATTTGAGGAGAGTAGGGTAAAAGAGAGACTTCTTAGTGCATCGGAACTCTGAATGGATTTCGGAAATCTGAAAACACAAGAGTAGGCATGGTTCTGTCTGTTGTTCCCTACCTCAGCGCCCTCGCAGCGTCGCGCGCATTTCCATGAAAATTATTCAAGCAGAAGGATATATGATAATTTCCGACGGAAGTGTAATCAAAAATCGCTTAGACAAGTGCTTGCCTTAGCACCCCAAGTCCCCCGTGGGACGCCCAGACGCCCAGAGGCACACGCCCAGACACACAGAGGGGGATACATGTGAACAATGATACATAAACCCAACGGGGATATGCATCTGGTTAAGCCGGATTTAAGTTCCTCTCGGTCTTAGCACCTTCTATTAGACGAGGCGTTTCGCTGGTTACCTTCGGCATCCAACTTATAACGAAGGAAGATCAGGGTCCAAGTAAGAATCCTGAGCGAAGAGATTTACCAAAGTCCCCCTATGGTGTTGCATTGGTAGAAGTATTAAAGTTTTCTTTAAAGTCTACAAAATGTTGAATTTATATTATTTTTGCTTCATAAAGAACAAGTTTCCTTGTGACATTATGACACTACGAGTTGCCTTTTTGTTAAACTAAAACGTTGTGTTTATACAACTTTCAATATAAATAGTTGTGTTTTTATTTATTTTTGTTTTAATAATTTTTATTTGTTGTGCTTATTTATATGTATTTTATTACTATTATTTATTCTGATTTGTTTCTTGAAAATGTTTTTACATTTAAAACCTTAAAAAAAACTATTTTATACCCTGCAAAGACATATTAATACCAACAATGCAGAGTCATAACGCTATAATCAAAGCCACAGACACCCGTAAGGGATATTTTAATTTCAGGCAACTTTATGCTAAATTAAATAAAGTTTACTAATATACATAGTATATATAATTTGCAAAAATTTCATGAATATATATTTAATGAAAACAAGTGCCTAGAAGAGGCCAAAGGGATAGGCTCTAAATTCGCATTCGTAGAATGGACGAGGAGATACTTACTATGAGATTACCAAAGATACTTACTCTGATAAACTTCTAAGTAAGCTAGTAATATATATTTAATATGTGACAGATACTTCCGGATAAGGAGGCTGGAAATCAGAATACTTTCCCAAGAGGTCCGAGCCTGGCGTTCAGCCCCTAAGCCGGAGAGCCAGGCACTTCACTCAGGACGCACTCATGACGAGCAACCGAGCTTGAGCCCGGCAGTTGACTGCTGACACAATGTGGCTAATGCTGTCGGCTCACTTCACCTTTCCGCCTCCTCAGCCTCCTCAGCCTCCGCCTCCTCCTGCGCCCTGCGCGCATCCTGACATCCTGTGGCATTGGCAATCGGCTGGGTTTTCAGTTGACTTGAATGCGACAATAATGCCATTTGGCCAGGCCATATCGCCGACTATTTGCAGTGTGTTTTGTAGTCCTTCTTTCTTTCAGTCGGTTTTTGTTTTTTGTTGTATTTTTTTTTTGTTTTGTTTTACGAATAATCCGCTTTTGCCGGGCCTGAACCTAGTCAGCTTTTGTCCGCTTTCACACCAACGGAGCGGGACTGGGAATGGGAAGGGGGATGGGGACTGGGAGGACGCTCTTTGTTTTCCGGTTTGCGCTTTTTCGTTCCATTTTCGCTTTCATTTTGGTGCAAACGGCCGAAAAACCAAAAGATTTTAATGCCATAAATTCATATTCCCATCATTCAATTGACAAATGGCCATATGTGGCCAGTGACATGGTTTCCTCCTGCTCCTGCTCCTGCTGCTGCTCCTTCTCCTCCCCCGTTTTTTGTCCCATTGTTGCAGCAGCCGGAGATTTTTAACAGGATTTGCAGTGCATTTTAACTGAATAATTGATAAAATTTTGACACAAAAGTTTATTTAAGTGCAGAGCGATGGCATAAACGAACCACAACACAGGGCGCAGGACACGGGACACGGGACACGGGACATGGGACACCCGCTCTCTCTTTCTCTCTCCCGACTGAATGCTACTCATCTAGTCCTGCCCACGTCGAGGTACAAGCTCGGTCGGAACAGGCCAAGGGATTAACTGCCAAGCCCGGCAAATGGGTGTGGCCTATGAATTGTTATTAATTAATAAGAGGATAACGCAAACTGGAAATGTTTTGTCTGAATCTCGGTCGCTCTGGCGGTCCGTTACCTGTCGACAGTCAGTCATTCAGTCATCTGACCGAGAGGCAAGCCCTATCAAAGCCAATTGTCCTCGTGCTCGTCCTCCGTCTGCCGTTGATGTATGCATGATGCACACTGCCTGCAAAAATGAAATGTACAAAGTGGAATTGAAGTGGAATTATTCATGGGCTCTCGCTTCACCAGGAGCTGCCGCTGCTGCTGCAAAAACTGTGGGGGGTAAAGGTGTCGCAGTGATATTCCTACTTCGCGATTGTTAGCTGGGGTTGATTTTTGGTGCCCTCCGGCCTGCCGGCAGGAAGAGCAACAGGAACGGCAGCTGGCGCTGGCGCTGGCGCTGGAGCCTGGCACAGGAACAGGATGAAGGCATCGCTGCCGCTAACGCTGTGCCGCTGCATTCCTGCTCCTGACAAAGCCATGTCAAAGCCAGCGACAACAATAACTTTGCCTTGGAAACAACTGATGGACTAGTGGCAGAGGCTACCTGTCCTGAAGGGAATTTTCCTTGTTTTTCTTTTTTTCAAAGTCAAAAAATCGAATTATCGAGGGTTTGAGTTTGAGTTCGAATTCGAGTCGGAGCCAGGGTCCTTCTCCAACTCCTACTCCTTCTCCCCCTTCGTGTCCCGAGGCCATGACAATAAAACAGCAAACATGGCCCCATCAATTTCGAGTTTTAATCTGCGATGACACTCGCACGACACTTGCCAGTGGGAAGGGTATATATTTGGGCGGGAGGAGGCGCCGGGTGGGCAGTGGGAATGCCGCATTTAGTGGCTGTTAAAGCCAAATAGTTTGGCCAATTAGCTTTGCCTCCGCGAACCCGCAATGGAATGAAACCATTCAATGAATTCAACTTGTCATATTTATGGCCATGTTTTCGGGGGTTGGGAGCGGCGCCAGTGAAGCATTTTTATCGCCAGGCAGCCATGCATCCTGCGTGTGCGTGTGCGTGTTGGTGCGTGTTTGCGCCTGTGCTCCCACTTATGTCATATGCATGTTTGACTACTTAAAATTCAATTGGCTCTAAAATAAATGATTGCCAAATATGTGCAGTGCCTGCTGATGTGGCCACTCTTGTTGTTGCTGCTGCTGTTGCTGCTGTTGCTGCTGCTGCTGCTGCTGCCTGCCCCGCCCATTGTAACCAAGTGTCAATTGTCATGTGTCAAATTGTGGCATACAAATTAGGGTAATCAGTGTACAACAGTATGTTTGATTGCTTGCTTTATTTATGATTGTTTGCACAGCTCTGCGAGCCACACACAGAGACACCCCATAGTGTCCAGGTAAACACACCAGCGAGCAGCAGCAGCAGCACCAGACGCTGTGTCGGTGGGTGTATGTGTTGTGCCCGGGTGTGTGTGTAGACTGACGCACGACTGTTTGCTCGGCATTTGTATAAATTGTCATTGGCATTAGTATGGAGGAGAGAGTGAGAGAGGTTTGAGTGCGAGGGGGCAGGGGTCCAAGCCAAAGATAATATAAGGCCAAGATGCATTACGCGCTGGCTTCTTTTATGCTAGCAAAAAAACTATCCTCCTATTTTAGAGGGAAAAACATACTTAAGGACAAAGTCGAATCGATATTAAATATTAAAAAATCGATACTCTAACGTAGCGATATATGTGCATTAAAATGGTTATTCTTTCTAATGCTTTGAAGCAATATTATCAAAAAAAGACAGAAATTAAGTACAATTTTATGAATATTTTAACGAAATAATTAAAAATATGGGTAGTTAAACATTAAATGTGATTTTTTAGATTTTTGAAAGTCCTAATAGCAAAGTTGTATACAATTTTCGATATAATATAGATACTGTTTTGGCATCTTATGCGGAAATCGTTGTACACTTATTTAAACATTGGGAAATATTCGCAATTAATTAATATTAACTTTGATATTAAATAAGGAATTAATTAAATAACAATTTTTAGCTATGTTTTTAATAATATCGATATTTGAATGTTAAATGCAATATTGATCGATGTTCAAAACTTCTATACATAGAAATGTGTCATGTTTTCAATACGATATTGAGTGCAATTTCTGTATTGATATATTATATTCAACTTTTCCACTCAAAATCAAACCCCAGTTGATAGAGTCTGGTGTTCCTCATCTTAGGGCTTAAATTATCTTCACACCAAACCCAGCTTCCTATCTTCCTTATAAGATCTCCCAAGGACCTCTCACTAATTACTTTTGCTGGGCTAAGCTGGCACCACTTGCTCATAGAGGCAGGGCCTCATTATTTTCAACAAACTACCCGAAATCCAAGAGGCAAATCCAAATGAAAACAAGTTAAAATATTATGAATGCATAAAGGGACAGGGGGCAGGAACGAGGATGGGGACAGGGACAGGGAAAGGGACTGGGACTGGGGACAGGCAATCCTTGGACCGGATCCGGATACGGAGCACAATTAACATGTGCGGCATGGGGGAGAGGCCGCCCGACGGGAGGGAGGCCAGTGTGGGCGTCGTCTCAACTTAAATTTTAACCCGGAACGGGATACAAAGGTCTTTTTGGGACACACACAAACACACACACTCCGAACACTCCCCGCGCACACACACAGCAGCAAAGCAGCTGCAAAAAGTGGCCGCAGCTCTTAACAATACACACAAGGGTTTGTGTGTTATGTATGTTGTGTGTGTGTGTGAGTGGGGCGTGGCGCCTTTTTGTTCACATTTCGCCTAATGTTTTTCCTGGGCCTTTGTGCAAGGATCGTCCATAGTCCGTGCCACCTCCTCCCGGGTACAATTGCAGGCCAACAGCAGCTGCTACTGCTTCTGCTCCTGCTCCTGCTCCTGCTGCTGCTGGCAAGGACAATTAGAAGGACCCAAACCTCCAGCATGTGTGTGCGTGGCAGCTTGCTCGGTCTCCTAATGAAGGCGCAAAAATTATGAACTTTGGCCAAAGATGAACACGCTTTTAATTTATAAATACGCCGGGCTCCGGCTGGGCCGAAAAACAAAGGACGCGGGGGTCCTGGAGCACTATGAATAATTTACAAGTATGCTGGCGAAACTTTAATCGGTTTTTTTTTAGGTGATGCTAAAGCCACACCTGAGCTGCTAACCAGATCGCACCTGGGCCGGGAATCTCCCAGAATCCGCTGCAAAGAGGCAGCAGCAGCAGCAGCAACACGTGGCTCCCGCGGTGAGCCAGCAGCGGCCACGTGTTGCTCCTCCAGGCAAAAACGTAAACAAACCGCCCACTTGGAGCCAGCCAGGCCGCCACTCGTCGAGGTCGAGTGCTGCCGAAGCAGCGACGAAGCGGCGACGAGCCAACAGCCAACCGATGTTTGAGTGAAACTCGCTCGGCTCCGAGCTGCCGTTCGGGGCGAAAGCTTTTGCGAATCGCATCGAATCGGCAGAATCTCGGCTATGGCTATGACTATGGCTATGACTATGGTTGTGCCTGTGGCCAGAAATTCCGGCAAGAAGTAACTCTGCTGCCGTCAGTTGCTGTGCCAGCGTGTACGAGTGCGGTTCGGCAGCCGCTCGCTCTCAACGGGTTTCCTACATATTATTCCGATATTCCGCTTTCAATTTCGATTTCCACTTCGAAAGAATTGTTTTCCAGTGCCCATTATTTTTACAAGTGTGTGTGTGCTCTTGCAGAGTATTACTATAATTGTTATTATTATTACTATTGCCCCGAGCAGACTGTAAAGTCTCGGCCAAGAAACTTGTGAAGGTCAGCGCCGCGTCGACGTCTTCGCGATCGCCTCCCGTCTCTGCGAGTGTGCGGAGTGTGTGTGTGCCGAGTGTGTGTCGTAATCGCAGTGGGAGGTCTTTCTTTTTTGTGGCCTCTGATCTCTGGCGATCGTGTAAAGGGAACTCTCCAAACGGCGGCAGCTAAATTCTAGGGCAACTGTACGTATGCGTAATGTCGATCAGCGGGGTTTCGGTTGTGGTTTTAATGGACATTTAAGACAAACATTTACAAAAAAATAAATCACTTTTTAATAGCGTTAGCAAAGTGTGTTTCTTGGTTTATTTAATTATTTTTGAAGGCTAAAATAAGGCTTACTGTTGAAGGGCAACACAGCGTATACGTAATGTTGAATCTGTGTGTTCTGTAGTTTTATGATCTTTGTTGGTAAAAAATAAACCGAGTTGTTGGAGTAAGCATACATATACCCGATCATGATCTTAGTTTTAAGGCAGTTAAAACAAAAAAGGAAGCTAACTTCGAGATGTTGAACTTTATATACTCTTTCATGAAAATCGATCATAACTCGGCCAAAAATGCATTAATTTCAATTCAGAAAGCTTTTCTATGCTAGTTTTTATTAGGTTTAAAAATCTGCATTTCAAATTTAAAAATTTTCTAAATTAAAATTTTTGACGAATTTTTGAAAAATTGGACGATGTAACCCCTTATCAAATTTCGAAAAATTTGAGGAAAAATTTAGTTTTGTCCAAACATGGCTAGATCGACTCGGCTTTTAATGCTGATCAAGAATATATATGATTTATAGGGTCGGAAACGACTCCTTCACTTCGTTGCAGACTTATGACTAAAATTATAATTCTCCGAAAGGGCTTACAAACTTATAAAATATATATTATTAATATGGGTAATAGAGTATTAATTTAATTACATTATTTAACATTTTTAGAGGTAATTAACGCGTTAAGTTGAAGGCTAACAGTACGTATACGTGATGAGGTTGTGGATTCTCCTGAAGGCAGTTAATAAATATTGTAGGGAAATTGTGTTAAATAGTAAATGTATTTCTTAACTTGCAGGTCTTATTAGTAGGCCGAGTTTAAAGTCAAACTTAGGTTACAAATACCAGAAAGACAGTTAAAATAGAAACAAAATTTATAGAGAACTAATTTAATTAATAATTTAGCAAAGCGAGGGTGCTTTCTTAATTTATTTCATTTTAAATGCCTTAAAAACGTCCTAATTTCACGATCAACGGTGCGTATACGTGATGTGTCTCCTCCTGAAGACAGTAAAATAATATTTAAACGAGTGTGTCCTTTTTTTTCTTCTTAATTTTCCAAATTTTTATTTTTAAAAAGTAAGCCAAGTTGTAGGGAGCTTATGGACTTTTTATTATTATTTATTTATATTATTATGTTATGTTATGTTAATGTTTATGCTTTATGCTTTTCTGTATTATTATAGTATACTTTGTTTATTTATGTGGTATTTATTTTATTTTCTTTTTTATTTGTTTATTTAATTATGTGGAATTTATTTTATTTTGTTTTTTATTTAAATTTGTTTGCTTTAATTTATTTACTTCTTGTACTCTCTTCCTTATTGTATTCTTGTATTTATTAGCGTTTTTTTTTTGTATTTCCCTCCAAATTAGTTTTGTCTTTAGTTCCTTATAATATTGCTTATTGTTTTAAGCACTCATTTCCTTACCTTTGCTGTTGTATTTATATTTAGTTTGTACGTTAATTTCTCTTCACCCCATTGAGGCGTCCAGCCAATCTGGAGCCTTGCCAACTTATTTATGTTTCTCTTCTCAGACGAACAAGTGTGTCAATTAATTGGTTCGTGCTTTTTTTACTTTTGTTTGACGTTTGTTTATTAAAAGGGTTTAAGGGAAAGTATCTCTAAGGTCTCTTCTGCTTAGCCTTTGTCCTTAATTTCCGCCTCATCTGTGAGGCACATCTGGAGCCGAGCCCCCGGCAAGGGTTCGTTCGTTCGCTCGCATTAGTTTATTCGCAGGACCAAAGTTTGGGGCTTTACAGTCCTGGCTGCGTCCTCGCTTACGCATGATTGGAATAAAAATGTCCTGCAGGCGGCAGCAAGGACATAACAATATATACATGCGAGTACAACAATGACAACAAGTGTTGTCTCTACGAGCGCCATTAAGTGTGGCAACTACAACGACTCCGGACTGCCGACTGCCGACTGCCGCCACCTTTCACACACACAAGACACACAACATGAAATTGTTGCAAAATATGAAACTGCTGTGCCGTAGCTGTAGCTGGAGTCAGGGTTGGAGTTGGAGCATTATCCTCGAAACCACGACCTAGGCTGGGACCCGAACCCATCGCCGTAGCCCCTGCCCTTGTCTGGAACGTGCCCCGTTACGCTGGCGGTAACCCTTTGAGCCCGACCACATATGCATATGGGTCCCGGGCCATGTCTGCCTCCGTGTTGTGTCTCTCCTTGTTGATAACTTAATAGCAGGACAATGCAATACTTTCCATTTACGAGTTCATTTCTATAAGCCAGCCAGGGAACTAGGACTGGGCCTGGGCCTAGGTCTGGGCCTTAAATTAGGAGAAGGGCTTCCTGAGAAGGGAGCCTGAGCCTCCGCCATGATCTGCGAGTCGCAGCAAGTGCGACTTTAGCGCCACTTGAAGCCACTTACTTTTGAGCACTTCCTGCCAGTAATTTCCTACGAATATCACAATGTAAACGGAAAGCCAGCAGCAGGCAGGCAGTCAGGCAACGTGTGTTGCTGCTCCCTTCCCTTCCCTTTCCTTGGTCGTGACCAGGCCAGGGTAATGCATAAAAACGTGTGCCAGTGGCAGCAACAAAATTAAGCGAGCGGTGGCGGCAACTTTGCTGTAACGTGCCGTACGTGATGCTCCTCCAACTCCAACTCCAACTCATGTCCTGATCCCACTGCCATCGGACTGTCTGCAGATACTAAATCAACTTCAACTCTCGGGGCAAGCATTCTGGGAGCACGATCCCTAGTCCCGGACATGGACATACCCCGGCGTCTGCCACTCTGGTTACAGCTGCTGTCCTGGTTCTGGTTCTGTTTCTGTTTTTGTCCCTTTATATATTCTCAAGTAAATAATACAATTCGAGTGTGTGGAGGCAAGTTTTGCCTGCTAATTGGGGAAGGACACTGGGTCGCTAGGATTTTGCTGAAATTAAATGCATTTTTCAGGGGAAACCCCAAAGATTCCTCTTTGTGCATTTTAATTAATTCCATTTCTCCACTGTTATCTCCCCTGATTTTGATACAGATCACAAATCCTTGGGCCGAATGGCCACTGTTCTGTGCTCTTCGCCACTTAGAATGCACTAAACTGGACCATAAACAATTGAAGTAATGGGAAAAGCGGCGCAGACTGTATAAACATTATGATAAAAAAACAAACCAGAAGAGAAAATAAGAATATAAACAAAAGCAGAGACGATCTCTGCGTGTGGAGAATAGAGAATCGAGAATGGAGATCGTAAAATATATATTTACGGGCCATTAGTCAGTGTACACATGTGGTCTCAGATCTGGGTTCCCTCGAGCAGAGCGGCCTGATCATCATCATTCATAGCCGAGGCGAAACGGAACGAACATATAATAAAAATAAGTTTGCCTCTTCAGCAGCTGTATTATCTATACAGTTATTTATATATTTTTATTGAGAGCGCGCCAAATCTATATTTTTCTTTGGTTTGATGCTCGCGATATCATGGTGACGAGAGATTGATGACCAAAGAGGAGGCAATGGATCCCAATTTTAGACTTTAGGTACTGCATTCCATGAGGCGGAACTGCACCTTTAAAGCCCCCTGTTCCAGTGATTGCCTTTGACACCAGATTGCCTGCGAAAAAAATATAATTTACTTGCTCTCTCGTACTCTAGAATTACTTATTTATTTATTTATTTCATGAGCCTCATGAGCAAAAAGTCTATAATTTATTCATTTATGACTTTTTATTTTATTCATTATGATTTCTTTTGACAGAATGGTTTAATAACACACACAGGCAGGCGCACACACTCGCCGGGCTCATGCATGTAAATGCACTGCACACGGACGCCCACACAGTCATGCCCACATCACCATCCTCATCCACATCTCCATCCCCGTTCCTGGCCACCTGCATGCACATAAATGTACGTAGCTGCAGGCATGCATAATTGAAGAGCTGCACGTGTGAAGTCGCCAACAGCTGACGCCACTAAAGTCATCAACTGGCGCAGTTGCAGTTACAATTGGACCAGGACCAGCATCAGCATCAGCATCAGGAGCAGGAGCTGTAACTGTAGTTGAAGCAACTTTGTTGGCTGCTTGGTGCTTCCAGTGAAGGCTAACCTGCAACAGCCTGGTGCATATTTTATAGTGGCAGTCCACAGTCCAGACTACGTCGAGTGTGTGGCGACACATTACCCTTTTGCAGGGCAGATTTATGGTTATCCAAATACGAAGACATCCAAAGGACCAGACAGGCAGGGGGACATCTGCTCGTTATGGTGGAGCCAGCTAGCGTCTCAATTTGAGGGAGTACTATTTAGGGTTCTTACTTACTTTGGAGTTTTTAAAGAAAACATGCATTTATCTTAAATTCATCTATGATCTTTTAAAGAACAAATATTTTAACAAAGAATTACTTTGTGACAGCAAGTTGTTCTCTCTGTGACAGCTGAACTGCCCACTTGTTTCGATCGTCTGACAGGCTGACAGCCAAGCTGCCAACTCGAGATTTAATTTGAAGTAATACATAATATTTACAGTTCTGGTTACTTTAGAGTTACGCCGGAATTTTGACATTTCATCTCAAAGATTTATACAATTTCATTTACAGATCTTAAAAAAGAAATGTTTAAACAGAAGTAACACTCAACAAAGTGTGGCTTTGTGACAGATATTCTTATTCCCCTTTTCGACAGCTGGACTGTCTCACAAATAAGCTGCCCACTCGCTTCTATCTAATAAAGTTTTTATTAACCTTTTCAATTTTCCTGGCAATTTCGTTCTCGCCTCTCATTAAATAGTGTTAATCACACTTTTTGCCCATTAAAATGTCAACATTTTTGGCTTTAAAATGCAAAGCCATGACGTCGCGGGGGGATTGGAAGTAACCGCAGTGGCAGCCGCATTCAAAGAACATCACAATAGGCACCGAAAATCGTTTTATTTTAAATGCCGCTTTCATTTTCGTTCTCGTTTTCCTTTTCCCGTTTTTCTCGCTTTTCCCCCGCTTTCGCGTGAATTTTTCTGCTCTTAATATTGACTGTGCGCTGCATCGCTGGCATCGCTCCATGGGGTCGCAAGTGCTTTTATTTCCTGCGAATATTTATAAATGTTAACCTACAGCTGTGTGCAGCGTAAACCCTTTGCCAACAATTGATGATAAAAGAAGTCTAAAGTGACCCTCGTTTGACATTAATATTTTCTTTCCTTTGACATATTCCACAGAGATCTGGATCGGGCTTGTGATCGGAGTAGAGATCCACCTTCCCCAGCAACCATGACCTGCTCCTGGAGGACGACGGCGTCTGCAGTGCATTAGCTCAGCAGCGATGTTGGCCGGCGGCAGCAGTGGTGACAGCACTGAATACGGACCAACCTTGCGGCGTCTGCCAGCAGCAACCGCCAGCAGCAGCGACGAGGCAGCCAGGCAGCAGCAGCACCAGCAGCATCAGCACCGGCTATCGGTTGGCACAACGCCCAAGCGGCCCCATACCCACCGTCCTGGCTCGGGCCCCGGTCCAATGACAGCCAGCAGCAGCAGCGGAGCAAGCGGAAACGGACACCACACCAGTGCCTCGGTAGCTGCCTCGGCAAAGGTCAGCAGCAGCGGCGGCAGTGGCGGCGGCGCCATGACGACGGTAACAGCAGGTGCCTCCTCAGGTAAGGCTACGGTCAGTCATGGTCATGGCCACAGAGGAGGAGGAGGAGCACGCAGCACTGCTGTCGCAGCGGGAGGCCGCTCTAACGTGGACGTGGGCTTTGTGGGCGGCATTGAAACCTATCTGGGCCTCATCGGCTGGCGAAAGAAGTGCCTGTACACGCTGCTCCTGCTGCTGATGCTGCTCATCATCACCAACCTGGTGCTCACCCTCTGGATCCTCAAAGTGATGGAGTTCTCAACGGTAATTGACGGCGGTTTCCGGTCTGCCTAACTCGCCAAACTCTTCTAACTCTCCGATTTTCCCCGATTGATTCCAGGAGGGCATGGGCCAGCTCAAAATCGTGCCCGGCGGCATACAGCTGTCGGGCCAGGCGATAATTATGGACATGCTGCGCGCCTCCACAATCCGTTCGCGGCACGGCCAGCCCATTTCCATAGGTGAGTGCGATGTGCGATGTGGGATGTCTGCCCAGGGGCGCTCGATTAGGCGCAAACATCCATCCCGATACACACACACGTTCCGCCCATTAATATTCATTTCATAAATTTCTACTTTTCACGCTCCTGATGAGCTGCCGGGGGTTTCGGGGTCCACCATCCACCGATGAATGTCAAAGTCACGGACGGTGACTGGACTGAATGGGGCGCGCTGCCCCGGCGCATGTTTAATGAACTGCACTCGGCCGCTATTATGCAGCCTCCGAGGAGGCACCCAGCCAGCCAGCCGGTTCCATTTGTTCACCTGCGCTGGAGGGCAGTGCGCCGCCGAGCTAAAGCATTCATCGAGCAGGTGGGAGCCAGGGGGAGACATGGAGCACGACAAATGTGTGCCGTTGCCCGTCAAGACATAAATCAGCAGATACAAGGTTGAGGCAGGAAATCAGAGACGCTAAGCGTCGGCAAATGAGATCGCTGCTTCTAGCTCCTGCTCCTGCTCCTGCTCTTGCTCGTAGCTTGCCACAGCCAAGATGTACAATTACAGATAAACCATATGAAAGCAGGGCCAAAGAAGACGGATGCGATGGCCCAGGGACCTTCGTCCTGCATGTGTTGACAGGAAAATGCTATCAAGGAGCAGGTAGCAGGGCAGCAAGTGGAGCAGCGATAAGCAGCAGCAGCAGCAGCAGCCGCAGACACGCACGCGGAAGTGGGTAGAGTTGGTGTGTGTGCCGCGGACACTGACGACGACGACGACTGCGGTGGCCCAGCAGGAGGAACGCGCGATGGCGCGATAGCTGATGGCTTGTGGCTGATAGCCGGGAGAGCGATGGCTTTGGCGGCAAGGGATTTGATTTCCGTTTCCGCTCCTGTCTGCTGTCTGCTGTCTTTCAACTATCTTAACCAAGCTACAAGGACCCTGTCTCCTTTCCCCATTCGTGTGTGTGTTGTGGTTGTGTTTACTTATTTATATTGCAATTACTGCTAAAATTACCCGCATTTGTCATACAAACACTTGGATTAATTTCCCTCCCTCCCTTCCTTCTCGAAGAACAAGTACTCCGCCAACTCCCCTCAACCTTCACCCTAGCAAGGACTACTCCTAAATCTCTACTCTCTCTGTCTCTGCATTTCCATTTCGTTCAGAATCATCACGTAATTTTTCAATCAATACACGTGACCCGAATGGTTTGATTGAGAATCATTTATTCCTGGGACACGACAAGTTCGAGTGCCTCTCGGCGGGATTTCGCATCAACGACACCAATGGCCGCAGCCTGTTCTCGGTGAACCGGAATGAAGTCACCATCGGAGCCCACGCCTTGCGGATCGACGGCGAGGGCGGCGCCGTCTTTCGGGAGTCCGTGCAGACGCCGCATGTACGCGCCGAGCCGGGACGGGAGCTCAGGTGAGTCCTTGGGTTCGTTTCGCTAAGGCAGAGGCAGAGGTACGGGTGGCAGCTGATGATCCTGGCTGGCGATGCCCAATTAAAGTAAATGAAATCGAAAGCCAATCTCCTGCAGCAGCCACGCTCGGTGCACGGGTGTACACTCGCCGCGGCGTTGGCGGTGTTGAAATTCAATGAGTGTAATAAATTTTTCAGGCACCGGCCACGAGGGCAGGCGGGGGAAATCTGAGAAATAAAAAATTAAAAGCAAACACTCAGTTGCCGCGCGTCACCTTTTGCGGCAACAAAACAAAAATAACAACCCGCCACAACGGGGGGTCCCTGCCTGCCTGCAACTGCAACTGCAACCTGCCACCCGCCTGGGAGCCGCCTCTTTGCGAGGTGTCGCTATTCAGCTCACTGAGTCCGGAGTCCGTGGTCCGCAGTCCGTAGTCCGGACCTGGCCTGGCCTGGGGAGTGAAAATATTTATACACATTTGTCTGAATGTACACAAACGGCGGCAGTGAATTAAAAAGCGCTAAAGGGGCCAGACCTTTTTTCCTGTTTGGCTAACGCCGAACGGGGAGAGGGACTGGCGCTGGGACTGGGACTGGGACTGCCACTGCATTATGCAACCTGCAACCTGCCACTGACCATCCATCCATCCATCCATCCGAGCAACCCTGCTGTCAGCGTGTAGCGTGCGGTGGGAGTCCTGTTTGTCCATATGAACCATTAACAGGATCGGCGGCTTGTAATAACATTTTCATTGACAAATTTGGTGATAGCTCCGGCCCGTCCTGTGTGTTGGTTCATGAAAATGACAAATTGTGTGGCAAAAGGAGGCAGCCGGGATGAGCAGGATGGCCGGGATGGATGGCAGCGATTTCGAATTGAAATTGCAATGTTTTTAAATCAGCCGTACCTCTGCCAGAGCGACTTTCCGTTTCATTAGGCAGGCAGGACATTTCGAGGGGCCTCCGATGCTTCGATGCTTTACTAACCGATGTGGTGACTCTGTCTCCTGATTTAATTACAGACTCGAATCGCCCACCCGGCAATTGGAGATGACGGCGGCCAAGGACATCAATTTGCAGTCACGAGCCGGTGGCATTGAAGTCGTGGCCCTCGAGGATGTCAAGTTCCGAGCCCTGGACGGAAGCGTAAGTATGATTGCCAAGGCAGACGAGGAGGAGGAGGAAGAGGAAGAGCATGGTTGAATCGCATCACATCACCCTTGTCCCTTGTCTCGGCTTCTTTTTTTATCTTTTCTGACAGCTCCGCCTGGAGTCCTCCAAGATCCTAATGCCCAACCTGCGCACGGCCCAGCCGCCCATCCTGGGCACTGCCCAGAGCCGGGATCATATGCATCGGGTCTTCCAGCTGTGCGCCTGCTCTAACGGCAAGCTCTTCCTGGCGGCGCCGCACTCGATTTGTGCGGGCGATGACTCGACGGTTTGCAGATGATTGCACGGCTTCCAGGACCATGTCCCGCAGCGAGGCTCATGGAGGGTCTAAAGAGGATCGTGCATCGTGCATCGCACATGTTGAATTATTTATACGCTAACTGTAACATAGAGAACATAACCATAACTAGTGGCAGGCAGACTCACTCACAGATATGATTAGCCAGGAGACGTGACCCGGAGGAATCGAAGAACAAAATCAAGAGCTTCTTAGACACTTGGATGTTGTGTACTAGTAAATAAACAACTAAGCCACACGGAGACATAGCCATATATACCATAGCTGCAGGCATATACACATATAATACTCACACAAACTGTCCACATCCCTCACTCCCAGATGATGTACATAAACCCACATAAAATCCCCCTTAACGTGTAGATAATCTCGCAAGGATCAGCATGTATCGGCATATCTAGTCTATAACCCGAGTAATATTACAACAAACAAGTACGAAGACAATGAAATATCATCCAATGAATCGCAAGAGCTATATCACTCACACGAATGCAATATGAATATCAGTATATCGGAAATATGGATAAAGATAAAGGATAACAGATACCAGATAACAGATAAAGAATAAAGGATACTATGGATATGAATATGAATACTAAATAGAGTTGAACCTGCAAGTTGCCGTTGAATTTGTCAAGTGCGAGTACACTGATATATAGATATATATAATATATAAAATATAATAATATATACGATATAATACAATAATATTAAAAATATATAAAGTAAACAACTAAAGCAACTAGATAAATGTATATGTATGTAAACACAATAATGAGAGGGCTTTCAGTTGTTGATTCTCGTTGTGTTTCCTCTGTTTTTTTTTTTTTAGCACGATTAGGAGACCTAATGTTTATACAGAAAGCGGGATATACGAACGATGTCTTTATATATAACACACATATATTGTAATACGGCAAAAGATATTGATACTAAATAAACAAAAGCAAAACTGAATTGAATTCTAAACAGGGCCAAAGGCAAGGGCCAGGACACGGCGTATCCTGTCCCTGCAATTGGTTGGATCCTGCGGATTTTTTATTCGACAGCCGGGATTGTGCGCACTTTTTACGGCCAAAGCGCTCAAACGAGCGGCTCAAGCCGAGTGCTCTCCTCGGCGTTGGTTAACGCCTTCTTCTAGTCGCCACTTCATCCTGAAACTGAAACTGAAACTGAAGCAGAAACTGAACAAGTGGCTTGTGGGTGCGCGTCTAACCGCGACGCTGATGACTCCAAGTCAGACGTCGTCGTTGTCGTCATCGGTAACTCCCACAACGACGACGACGACACACGACGGACTCCTCGGGGCTGGCGAAATTGAGTTATTCTCCGAGCCAGGAGCCCTCCTCCGTGCTGTGCCATTGCTTTGAGCCAAAAGTGAGCTTGGTGCAAAGCTTTGAAAGCTTCTCCCCTGCTGCTGCATCATCCAGATCCTGGCCAAGTGCAGGGCTCCCAATTAACAAACGCAGCTGGACTGGCCTTTGTCCCTGCATCACTTAACAGCCAGATTGAATACGCCAGCTTGACCCTTTCACTTGGTTAAAGCCGGCAAAGGGTTCAAGTTTAGTCACCGCAGATCCCAGATCCATTTTGGAAGCAGGAGTTGGAGATGGAGCTGGAGATGGAGTTGGAGATGGAGTGGGTTAAGTTCGGGTGACACAACACACACACACGCTCCGGACGTTGTATTTAGTATTCCATTAATATTCTAATAGGCGCTTTTGTACTTTTCTCTCCTCATCATTGGCCACCAAGGGGAGTGTGTGTGTGTGTGTCGCTCTTTTTGTCCCCGACTACTAGGACTCCATGTGTGTAAGAGTGTGCCAGTAATCACATAAAATTTTCTAATTACCACACTAACAAACACACGTCGTCCCTCGAAGCTGTCAGGCTAGGAAGTAACTTTCGCGAGTCGCGTGGCCTGACGACGCTTCTAGCTGCTGCTGCTGCCTTTCACCTGCCAGGATATATCTTCCACTCCTGCTCCTGCTCCTGTGCGTTATAGCTTTGGGCCCCGAGCACATGCATAGTTTAAATTTCAATGCATAACTCAACTGCTCTGCCTTCGACCTGTCTTAAGCCGTCCTAAAATTTAAATGAAAACACCTTGCGGCGCCATATGTGAGCGGCCATAAATTCAGCCCAGGCACAGGGCCCGCCTAGCAGCGAGGACACAGGACTCAGGACCCAGGACTCACCCCTAGCTAGCAAAGCGTTAATGGCAGGACCCGGGGTGCGGGTTGGACGCAACAGTTAGTTAGTTAACGGTATCTAAAATGGGTGTAAACCTGCGCCAAGCTGACAAATTAAGTATGCATGAAAGTGGCAGCGACACACACACGCCACATACACGCACCCCGCACACACACACACACACTTGAGGGAGAAAGCATTTCTTTAACGTTGCAGTTAATAGGATTTGGCTGGAGAGTGGAATCAAATTAATTGTTTCATTTGTTTACAAAACGCTCTCCAGCTCGGAGTCATTGTTGTTGCAACACTGTTGACAGCGCGGCGTGTGTGTGTTTGTGTGTGGGGTGTGAATGTGGGGCCTGCGTGTGTGCACGTCCTGGGTACAGGTGTGCGAGTGTGCGAGTGTGCGAGCCGGGGATCTTTGGGTGCATGCCTTAACTGACGTTTAAGTGGGCAATTAGGCAAAACTGTGTAATGTTTTCATCGTTAAGGACGTACGTGGCTCTGGCAGGAGTCGTGCCCAGCTCGGGATTTGGCGGAGTCGGAGATGGAGGCTTCACCCACTCAATGCTCTGCGTGGCCAGTTACTGATTATTTGCAAGCTCAAAGGGATGCTGCATTGATCCTGAATCCTGGAACGTGGAACCTCATATTTCTGGTCTGGCCAGGTCTCTCGTTGCATTGTCATCCGAGTATTTATTAACTTATTACATTACACACATCCCTGCTCAGCTGAGCAGCTGCAGTGCTGCCAGCCCAGAGTCCTGCAGTCTTGGAATCCTGATATTCTGACACCTGGTCCTGCTTCATTTAGTTACAGTCAGAGGCAAAGGCAAAGGAGGCCCATGACCGCACCTACTTTACGGCTCTCAGGCGCAGATCCGGACCAGGGACCATCCACATTTCCGTCTTATCTCCGGCACAGGACTCGGGACTCCGGCACGGGTCCGGGTCCAAGCAACTAAACGAATTTATGTCGTAATGAATGTCAGTTGCCACACATATCTCCGTGTCTATCTGCGCTTTATGCACAGTTCAGCACTTCTTTCCGCTCATGCGAGTGCTCGGTGGCCCGCCAGGATCTTGATGTGCCTGCGTTCGGGGCGAAATTTAATAGTTATTCAAAGCATTCGGAAGCCGGTCGAGGCGGTGGAGCAGCCAGGACAGAGACTCGCCGTCGTCGTTTATAAAAATGTTTCTGCATTTTCGCGGGGAGCAGCTTATCGGCGAAAGTTGGGAAAGTTGATTAGTTGCAGCTCCGCCTCAGCAGCTAGGCCTCGGAGGGGGAGTTGCTGCTACAATTGCTGCTTGAGTTACGAGCTGTTCACTTCGTGCTTAACATGGTCCTCCTTCCACTCCCCTAAGGCTACTACAGCCCCTTTCAGGAGTATCTGGGTCTCGTCCGTGTATCCTTTCGCGCGGAGCCTTTTTTTACGAGCTGCTACCGGTCGTGCCCGCTATGCGCGAGTGCGTGTTAACAGGCAATTAAATCCGAATTACACTTTGCTCCTTTTTGCAGGCAGCCACACACAGCTACACACAGCCACACACAGTTACACACAGCGTGTGTGTGCCTTAAACGACAGGTGTGCCGAGCGCCACGCTCCCCGGCGCGATAAGACTGGCGCAAAGTTCAAGAAGTCAGTGTGTGCGCGGCCAGGTCCTGGCCCGCGGACCAATTAAAGATAAATTTTAATTGCCGCCGCTGAATGGAGATTTATGCTGCGGGCATTAACCGGCCGAATCGGCTCTCGGCTCTAATTGAATGGAACGCGACACACATCCCTCCTCCGCCAATAAATTCGATTATTCGCCAAAAGGTCGAGAGTCAGCACTTGCTTTGGGAATGTCAAAGGGCGCTAAGCCGCAAAAAGTTAGCCCAATTGAATTTTGGTAACCGCTGAAACTGGCACAGACACAGGGCGGGGACAGGAAGAAGGACATCAGGCAAAACAAACAGAGTCCCCATAAGGTGCTCATACTTTGGTCCGAAACTCAGTCTGGCAAATAGATTTAATGTCTGCACTCGCAGAAATCCTCGCTCAGTGTCCTTTTGCAATAGAATTATACCATGGAACTCATTACATTTACATTCTGTTTAAATTTAGGTGTTTTTTTTTGTGTTCAGTGTAGAACATCAGCATAAATATATGTTTAAAGCTCTGGGTTCTGGGTTCAGCATATCGGGGCACCATATCATTACTGGAGGATGCAAATGAAGCCATTTTCCAGCCTTTCAGACCGAAAACTACTCACTAGAAGGGTGGGGCGGCGGCCGGGTGGCTAGACCCCCAACTTAATCCTTTTGTGAGCAAACATACGCTGACCGAGGCAGGAGCTCCTGCTGCTCCTGCTTCTGCTTCTGGTTCTGCTTCCAGTTCCGCTTCTGTTTGTGACGCGGGCGGAGGAGGTCACAAAAAGTGTGGCAAGCGGAAATCAAATGAAAAACTCGTGCGGAGAAAATAGTACACAAAACAAAATGGGAATGAAATGAAATAAAATAAAATAAAAGTCAACTTTTGCCGAACGCATTTCTATTGTCAGCGGCACACACAAACAGAGTCGCCGAGTCACAGTCTTGGTCGTGGCTTTCGGTGGGTGCAAAACTTTCCACTGCGGGTCTGAGTCCTGGGTGCTGGGTTCTGGGTCTGCCCTTTGTTTGTTGTTCTCCTGCGTTTGTTTTCCTTGGGCTCACCTCCCCCGCTGCCGCTTTATTACGTATTTCATTTTTTAGCTGTGGCAGCAGAACGCCGAGCCGTTCACTTCATTTGCCTACACGGCCGAAGGAGAGTCAAGGAGCACTTTTGCAGGCGTCGTTACTGCGGCTGACAGGAGCGAGGAGAGAGGTGCGCGGGTTTGCCTCTGCCACTGGCAAAAGGACAAACTTTTGTCGCTTGGTAATGATGGCATTTTGGCATTGCTGCTGCTGCCGCTGCTGCTGCTTGTTGTTATTGTTGTTAAAGTTTTGCGCACACACAAGTTTAAACAAAAGCAGCCGCCAGTCCCATAAACAGTCGACAGGCGTTACACTCGCTCTTGCTGCGGGTCGAGCAACAACAACATTTGCAGTTCGCATCTGCATCTGCTTGCAGCTTGCTGCTGCCTTTCCTCCCCCGTCGCACTATGGGGCGGAAGACCACTTTTTCTGGCCCAAACCCATTTTCAAAAAGTCGTTAAAATACGTTTTTATCAAACGGAATATATTCAAATAACATCAATCTGCAATGTTACGACCATAAAAGTTTAACAGTGACTCGCTCTGTTAAGTTATCCGCTGTTAAGTCAGCTGTTACTGCAAGGAGAGGCGAGCGCTGTTAAATAGCTTATTTATTGTGCAAACTTTAAATACCGTAAAAGTTTAAATAATCGAAATAAAGTGCAACTTTTTGGATGCAATCTTGTTCTTGGTAGTTTGTAATATATGTTTGTGTGTATTAAATGTAAAAATAGATAGTGGTGTGGTTATAATATTGTGTATTTGGTAACCCTAAAAAATATAGACATTTTTGTTTGATTCTAATATTAAAATTGAGCTACAAAGTGAGTCCAGCTCTCTCCATCTCTGGAATCGGCTATATTTTGTAGGACATTCAATTTTTATTATATTCTGAAAGTATAAAAGTGCACTTTTGCGCACTTTCTCTGAAAATTAACTTTAAAGGTTCTAACCTGACCCGTGGAAAATAGTGTGCTTTTTTGACAAATAG
>VNJS01013391.1:0-47879 GCA_008042575.1 Drosophila watanabei | reverse complement strand
CGGAACGCGCGTAATATACATATATGTCAAAAAATATATACTGTGTGCATTTCATATTATAAACAAAGACTAGAGGCAACAAAAGTTAACCAAATTACACACGAATAAACCCCTTAACCAGTTTCGGCGATCGCATTTGAACCTCCCAAAAGTTCAATAATCAAAAATTAACAATTTATTTACCTTTTATAGCGAAAGCTAAGCCCCGACAAGAACCAAGAAACTTCCAAGTTACACTTTGGACTTATGAAAGCTAATGGTTGAAAGCTCACGCACAGTGTTCAAAAAAGTGTAATTTTGTGGAAAATAATCTGAAGGCTTAGCTTAGCTCTACTTTATTTAACGAGAGAAATTATTAAAGTATTACAATATAGAATGTTATTAATAAACAGAATGAATTTATGAAACAAATAGTATTAAGTGATGCCTTTTTTTTGAAAAGTTTTATATTTAATTCCTCAAGTGCATAAAAAAGAATACTATTAATTAAATTAAAAATACAACCGTGATTCTTTACTAACTCCTTTTTTAGTTGTTGTTTTTTTTTTTAATTCAAATAAGCAATCATTTATTATTTAAAATTTCCTATTTGATCTTATGGTATTTTTCGTATTTTCTTGGTATTTTCGACAGCAGCAAGTCGTGTAAAAAAAGCTTTCTGATTTTTACGGCCATACTGCTCGCAGCACACTCTCTCCATAGTTCCATCAGTTGCTCGGTGTGCGTGTGTGGAAAAAGTTGGAGCCCGCAGAGGGAGCGCGAATTTTAGAAATTGATATCTTGAGTCACAGCAACAACAACACATACACCGTCGGGTGTCTATGCAAATTTAATTGCGGTTCTCCTAAATCAGTTGGGAAGTCAGCAACAGGTCGTTGGTGCTGGAATCAAAATAATCGGCAAATGAAACGCAAACAACAAAGGCAGCAGGAAAACCGCCTAACCGGTTTCAAGATTTCCACCGTTGACACATAGTTTTCCCCATATATATATATATATTTATTTAAATCATAGTGGATCAAAGTATTTTATGCCGCATTCGCACATATCTAGTCCGTAGATATATGTCGATTGTGTGAGTTCTCTTTGTTTGTGGAACTTAATTTCGGTGCAAAAGGAAGGAAAACAAATAAAAACCGAACGCAGACACATAACTGTGAACGAAAATCCAACCAGACAGCAAACAGCCATGGGTTATTCCATAAAGGTAAGTGGCTAAAAACGTCAGCCATGAAGAAGAGCGGCTAAGAGAGCGAGGGCCCACAGTGCGTATGTGTGTTAACTGTGCGGAGTCTGCATCTCTCGCTTGTTGCGATCTGTTGTAAACCCGTTTTTCGTACTTTTACTTGCCGAAATTCGGAGAAAAACAAATATAGAGAGACGGGATCAGTGGGTTTTTTCGTCGGTTCTTTTCGCCTGTCTGGGCCATAAAATGCCGGCCAGCCAGCAATCTCAGTTAATTACAGCCGAGTGCTCAACGGCACTAAGCCAACTGTGACTGTGACTGGGGGACTGGACTAAGCCAAAGCAAATTCAGTCAAATCCGAATTCATAAACAGAATATAGTATCCGATTATCTAGTCACATTGATTAGCCGAGTGTTGGCCTTGTTTTTCTACTAGTTTTTGTCGCTTATCTGACATTACAGTCTTTTGTCCATTGGTTTGAAAAAAATGGTGACATTAGGCAAGCATTTTCATAACAGGCGTCATTGGAAGGGGTCCTTAACTACCATCATTACACTGCAAGAGAAAAGGCTTTCTTTATTTATCAAGATTCTAGAGAGCTTTGACTTTATTGATACATTTTACATAGCAATTTATAGGAAATAATATACATGCACATAATATCTATGAAATTTCAATTTATCGAAAACTTTTTGTATTAAGGGACTTACTTATTTAATCAAGAATTTTTGTTACCAAAACCAGACCTCATTTTCTGGATCAAATAGGTTTTTACTTATCATATTTTGATGTATTACAAAACGTAATTTCATTTCAACAATTCCTTATCTACCTTCGTTATATACGGAAGCAAATTAAAAATGGAATAATATATAGTTAATCAAATCGAGATACAACAAAAAGTTTGATTTTAATTATCAAACCGCCCACTTGAAACTGGTGTTTACTTTTATTTTTGTTCTGTATAACCCTGAAATGACCACCCAAAAGGTATATAGATATGTATACCTGAAAGTGAGCACCTACTGACAGGTATTCCGAACTCAAGAGGGAGTAGCTCGTACTCATTAAAAGCTTTCTATCTGTATTTCAATTGTTTTCACACAGAAGTCGTTTAATTTGCTGAATATTTACTGCGTGTTTGTTTAGGCGCATTTTTTCATACTACGAATTTCCCATAAAAAAGATCACTGACTTATTTCGTAATCTGACAGTGGCATTCATATCTTAAAATAAGCAAAGAAAATATAATATAAGTTCAGCTACCTTAACTATATAGTATTTTGGATATTAAAAAGTTTCCTTAAAGTTTTAATGAACGGAAAACAAAACAGGCTTTGACTAGATAGTTATTTATTTGTTATGTCTACTTTTTTATAAGATGTACCTTATAATTAATGCATTAGTCACAGCAAAAGCTTCTATTAAGAATAGAATGCATTTTAGTTTAAAATGTACACAAATTTCAGGATTATATATTATATTTTTGCCCACTAATAGCCCATTTTAATAGACAAATCGATCTCAAATTTGATTAAATACCTTGTCAATTTCACTGCCATCAGAATAACTTACTTAAGCACTTATCGCGTGTGCTGAGACTCAACAATTTCTCTAAGAGTCAGTTTTTTTTTTCGTACGATATGTATTCCGATCAAATCACATTTGACACGCTAACCGGTCGCCCCTGCTCGAATGCCAATGCTTATGCAACCCAAGCTCAATAGTGTGATTATTGCCACAAAAGTCAGTGAAAAAAAATGTCAGTGGCGGGTAATTGCATGTGCAATTTACAATTTTCTGCCGCGTCCGTAAGTCTTAATTATACGTTAATAGGCGTAGCGGCCGTCGCAGATAAGTCGCCCCGCTGCCAATCCCATATAAGTATAGTAATGATAAGCGCCGTCTGTCGATCAGCCCGCCACTATATCCCCCCTGATTTCCAGCCGAGGCTGATAAGTACTTCGGGCCTGTTCGCTTTCGATTTTAAAGGGAAGGTGCTCCTCCTTAGTTAGTACTGAAAAAGCCATGCAGGTGGTAAGAAGACAGGTGCCAGCTCCAGTTTTCAGACTGAGAATATCTCAGGTGTCGCTTAGGTGATTCATTGGGTTATAGTACGGTTCGGTCGCCCGATCTTATCAGAGGATCGCGTACGTGAATCTATTTTCGGGATACACAAAAACATTTCCACTGGCGCGTTTGGTTTTTGCTTACTTTTATTATTGTTGGCCGCCGATAGCGTTTTTATAAACAACTTGGCGACAGCAAAGAGCAATTTTTCGCAGAGAATCATACTCTTTAATAACATTAAGCTCTTAAAAATCTATTTTGAGATCTGCCACAAAGTAAATATAGTTCATTCGTGTGCGTGTGCTTCCCAAAATCTGACTTGCAAATGTTTACCACGCTTTAAGCCCATAAATTATGTCCAAAAAAAGCGGCGATCATGATCACGCCACCAAAGAATGACACCTGCTTCTCTTCCACCACTCTCTTAGTCGCGCTCTTAATCGCACTCTAATCGCTGCCGCTTATCTATTTCGATCCGATCTCCTCCAGAACTGCGAAACCGGTGAGGTGGAGTACTTCTACACGGACACCACTCGGGTGAAGAGGCTGGCCTACGATGAGGAAACCGGTGAGCCCGTCCACGATCAGATGAAGGTGCGCTACAAGAAGCACGGGCACTTCCATGTGCCCAAGCACTTTCTCCGCGGAACGCTGTGCGACGAAGTGGACGATGTGCTGGCCAATACGGTGAGACACGGAGCCGCCACCGATATTCCCCAAAAGGCGCCCAGGAAGGCGACACCGGGCTATGAGCGCGAGGATTATTGCCAAATGGATGGCGTGAGTAGTGTACGTTTTCTAAGAAGAATCGTCGTGTTACTTAAGGAAAGGTTCAGTTCTCACAATGATAAATGTTGTAAAATGTTAATTAAATGCTTAAAATAAAAAATACTTATCAATTTTTCTCTATATAGAACATCATTCTGGGCTACAAACGGAACGAGTACTTGCTGTTCCTGGTGCCCACGCTGTTCTGCTACAACTTCTTTATAGGCGCCCTGCTGGCCGTCATTGAGATTTGCCTGCACATGATGTCGCACCACAAGAACAGCCTGACCATGCAGAAGGGTCTCTATTTCCGCAGTCCCCTCCATGTGCTCTCCTCCCAGTTCTGCGCCGTCTGCCGCACCGAGAGCGACAGCAAGTACAATCGCATCTTTGACATCCTGAACAAGCAGATGCGGGCCTCCCATCGTTCGGGAGCTCTCAAGGACATGGCCAAGGCCATCGGTTAACGGGAATTATATGGGTTACACATGGCTTCGACACGATCTATACGTTATATATATATTTACATATATATTTTGAAACAACAGAAACGTTTTTTGTCACACGATCAACAAAAAAAATAAATGCACTCGTTTATCACTCAAAGTGGAGGTATTGCAGCTTCTCTGGCCATTTCTGTATCCGGTTTTCTCACACTGGGATCTGACCCATCGTCTTCACATTGGGCGATACGGCGAACTTGGCCCCGGTGCAGGCAATGATGTCGTCCACAGTCAAGCCTTCGGCGATCTCGATCAGGGTGAGGCCCACGCCCTTTTCCACCTCGAAGACGGCCTTCTCGGAGATGATTAGATCGATCACGCCCTTGCCAGTGAGTGGCAGCGAGCAGGTGTCCAGGATCTTGGGGGAGCCATCGCGAGCATTGTGCTCCATGGTGATAATAACCTTGGTCCCAGGGGCAGCCACCAGATCCATGGCGCCGCCCATGCCCTTAACCAGTTTGCCCTGAAAGAGAGACAAAACATAAGGAAAATAATTTTTAAGAACTTAAATGACTTACAGGAATCATCCAGTTGGCCAGATCGCCAGTGGCCGAGACCTCCATGGCACCCAGTATGGTAATATCCACATGTCCACCACGAATCATGGCAAAGCTCTCGTCGGAACCGAAGTACGATGCACCGGGCACCACAGTAACGCTCTCCTTGCCGGCGTTGATCAAGTCCGGGTCCACTTTATCCTTGGTGGGGAAGGGACCCAAGCCCAGGATGCCATTCTCCGACTGCAGCAGCACGTTCATGCCCTTGGGAATGTAGTTGGAGGAGAGGACGGGAATGCCAATACCCAGATTGGCGTACATGCCGTCACGGAACTCCAGGGCCACTCGTCGGGCAATTCGTTCACGCAGCTCCTGAGCGGGATTCGGTGGCGGGGCGGGTTTGCTCGGATCCTTGGGCTCCGTGATTCTCAAACGCTCCACGCGCTTGTTATAATCGGTGCCCTTGAAAATGCGCTTCACATAGATGCCGGGCACATGGATCTCATCGGGACTGAGGCTGCCAACGGGCACCAGTTCCTCCACTTCGGCAACGGTGATCTTGGCTGCCCGGCACATGGGTGCATTGAAGTTTCTGGCCGCCTTGTTGAACACCAGGTTGCCCAAGGCATCGGCTTTCTGAGCCTTCACAAAGGCAAAGTCCGCGAAAATGGACTCCTCCATCACGTACTTCTTGCCATTGAACTCCTTCACCGGTTTCTTCTCGCTGGCAATCTCGACCTTGCCATCCTTTGAGTATTTAACAGGTGCGCCACCTTCCTGGACCAAGGTGGCATAGCCGGTGGGCGTGTAGAAGGCGGGTATGCCGGCACCACCGGCACGTATCTTCTCCGCCAGAGTTCCCTGGGGAGTCAATTCCACGGCCAGTTCTCCGGCCAGATATTGACGCACCAGCTCGTTATTTTCGCCCACATACGAGCCAATAACCTTGGACAGCTGCTTGCCCTTGATCAGTACACCCAGGCCGGTGTTGTCGACGCCTAAATAAAGAGTTTTAATTAAAAGGATATATAAAAAGGATATAATTCCTCAAAAATCTTGTTTCTGTTAAACTGTTCCCACTCACCTCCATTGTTGGAGACCCCGGTAATATTCTTGACTCCCTTCTCCTTCAGAGCATTGATCATCTTCTCCGGAATACCACAGATGCCGAATCCTCCGAACAGGATCTTGGCGCCATCCTGGACATCGGCCTCGGCATCCGCAGCGCTCTCGTAGATCTTGCCATTCCGCTGTTTTCCCGACGTAGAGTACGAAGAGCACGCAATAAGCTGGAAAGATCAGATCGCATGGATCGAATGTGGGGGAACCATTAACATAAAAAGCTGTTTGCCTACGGATTCAGGGGGGGTTCTGCTTCTGCTGTATAGGTGAAGCAGCGGGCGTGTGCGTGTGGGTCTTGTTTGTGCAAAATCGTTACGTAAGTGGCGACTATTTATAAGTGGACTATTCCAGGCCAGGGGGGCGGCTCGTGTGTGCTGATCGCGTGGTTTTTAACGAAAATAATGCTTATCACAATTGGCAGCAATCACTAAATCAAAACAATTCACACATACAGTGTGAGAAAGGTGTATGTATTATTTACACAAAAAACAAAGTTTGTTCTATTTCGGTTACTTATTCAAATCGCACCTGTTGTTATGATTACTGGAAAACCAGTTTATCTGTCTTTGTTCACATGATAATTAATTAAAAATGGTAATTAAGATTGCAAAAAGATAACTATGTTGACTTTAATGTAGTTTATCTGTTTCTGAAAGATCTGTCCCTTTAAATGGTTTATATTTTGGTTTCTCACCTTAAATGAGGCCGAATATCTGGCGCTCAAGTGGCCATTTCCAACCAAACGACAAAGCATTTTGAACTTTTAACTTTAAACTTACTTAAAATTATAAAAAACGGATTAAAACTAAGGTAAACTGCTCGCGAAATCAAAAGCAACAAGAATGAACAGCTGAACAGTTGAGCAGCGCAACAGGTATCAGAGAACTAGTTTTTTGGAACTAGTTCGATGACAATTTTCCAATTGGTTCTTAATTTGTTAAGGTTATTCCGTTTAAGACTAAATAGGTGCATAAATAATGTATAAAATATGATAAAAGCAATTTGTCTTTCTTCTTATTTCCTTACGAATTCCTATTGTATGAATTTTTAAATTTTACGGCTAATAAAAGCAATTTGTCTTACTTCTTATATCCTAAAGAATATTAATGTTTATAAATAAAGATTTCATGGCTCTTAGGCTCAAGTAAGTCTACGTTTGAAGCTTCTACGATCTTCATATTATAATCTATTTATTCACTTTGAGTAACTCAATTATTTAAATATTAACAAAATAGAAAATTACAATAAATCAAAATTATTATTATTTAAATTGAATTTTAAAAATTAGTTCCAATTGTAATCGATTTTCAGTTCCGATTTCCCCATTTTCAGTGTGACCACAGGGCTTTCCCCTGAAAAGGCGACAAAAACAACAGCTGATGGCAGCAATAACAAAAGCAGCTTGCAATTTGTTTATTTTTATTTCGCTAAACAATACGAGTGACGACGACGCGCAGCACCAACACGCTCGCGACCATACCACCAACACAAACACACACACACAAACACGGAGAGAAGCAACAACAAATTGTTGAAAATTTGCTGAAATATTTAGACAAAAACAAGTGGAGCTTTGGAGCAACGAAAATGGAAATGGAAAAAATGGCGTATTAAAGTTAGTTGTTTTTTTGTGGAGCAACAAAAAAGCGCTACTTTGCGGTGAGCTAATGGAATTGTATTTAATTTATGCGATGTATTTCCCCCGAATACTATACTATATATGCGATGAATAATTTGGTACTACGACGCAGTTGGGAAATAGGAGTTCTTGCGGTACAAAAAATAAGCACCGCTGATAAGGATTTCGATGATGTTGGGGTGGTCAATGGTCGAGATGCTGCAGAAGGCGACGGACTGCTCTTCTGGATCGGATTTGTGTATAGTTTGTGTATATGCCGCTTATCGCGGATTCACTGGCCGTTACAGACACGCATCGCCGCCAGCTGTTTACGCGGCCGCCGATCCACAGATCCACCTCTGGCACCTCTCTCCCCATGAGCAACTATCATTACCGGCTTGGCAACCAGCAAGCCAGTGCTTCGAACGAATGCAATGCCAGCGCTGGACGCTATTAATAGCAATCTTAATAGTTTTCCCACAACAACAACAGAAACAACTAAAGTTTCCACTCCACACACACCGAATTATCAACATCACCGGCTTAATCTTCGGCTTCTGCTTGCTCTTACTGCTCCTCATGCTTCTCCTCCTACGCCTGCTGCAGCTTCTCATTTCCTCACGTAATCTCACGCACAAAAGAGATACAGTCAAGCGTCTGTAAAATAACTATTCCTTAAAGTCAGACTGCTGCTTGGTGTATTTAATGAACTTCAACTGTAGCTTTTCTTTTTTGAAATGTAATTACAGCTGGCGTTCTCCTTCGCCGCGTTCAGTTTGGTCTCATCGCTCCGAGTGTCCAGAACGTAACCATCACGCCCGATGCTCGAAGAGTTGCTGTTTAGCCGGAGCAGCATCTTCGCGGCGGCACGTACGCCATTATCTGTGATTCTCCATGGCCGGGATGGAGGTGAAGGTGGAGGAGCAGAAGCAGCAGCTGCTACTGGATACCCTGAACCGACTGTGGACCCAATATCTGCAGGCCTCGGAGCAGGAAGATGCGAGTGTCAAGGTTTGTGTAAATCTCCTTTGTCCCCATTGATAGTTTAAGGTCTTATCGTTGTTTTTGGTTATTTTGCTTTATTTATTTCACAGGACCACTGGCTCTGGCTGTTGTTGTATAATTTCCAGTTTCTGGACGATGTGGCTCTGGAAGATGCATGGCTTAATAGGTAAGAAGATACAAGTTTAGAAAAGAGATTGAGTTCTATTAATCTCGCCTTTTTGCAGCCACTTTAACCTGCTGCCTGAGGAGCTCTGCTCTTACTTACTGGAACAGGTCTACCAAATCATTAGCGAAGCGAAGCGATCTCAGACCAACAGTCCGGAGCAGGAGCCAGAGCAGCAGGACAAGTGCATCAAGCAGCTACGCAAGCAACACAATCTAGCTCAGGTTTGTCGAGGTAGCTTTTAGTCTTTGAAATCTTTACCTAAGAGTATTTCCTTGTCCATATTTTAGCTCATACTAAGCACGCCCAGTGACTGCAACAAGATACTCGCCCTGCGCACATTTCTCACCGACAAGTTGGGCCATCACCTGCTTGCCTTTCTGCTGCGCGTGGATATCAAGGTAAGCCTTAAGTCAGAATTATATATTTCCTTATTTATTTCCCTTTTCTTATCTCTCCGCACACACAGCACATTGCCTCCCAGAAGAGCCTCTGCCAGCTGTGCATCAACTTGTTTCCCAACTGCAAGTGGAGCCCCGCCAATCAGCCACTAGCTCCACTGACCAGCATTTCCCAGTTCATCGGCAGCTTCTACCTTGCCTGGCAAAGCAAAAAGCCGCGGCGACAGCAGCAGCAGCATCAAAAAAGTCAATTAAACAGCCATAAAACGAATTCAATCATCGAGAACTTTGAGGATTTTAAAAAGACAACGAAAAGCAGCGACGATCTGGCCCTGTTGCTTATCCAACTGCTAACGCGATGTGTGGATGCCGAGCAGGAGTCCCAGCTGAGTGTCACTGTGCACAATTTTGCGCTGGGACACTTGTGCGCCAGCTTGGAGCAAGACGAGGAACAAGACAACGATGAGATCATCAAATTTGAGCTGCTTCAACTTATTGCCATTTGTGTGAACAACTTTTACATCCTGGAGCAGCAGCAGCCAAATGTCCATGACTTTAATAGCAATTTCGGGCAACTCCTCTACGCACTGACCGCCAACCGGAGGAGTCCCCTGCTCGCCCATGGCGTGCTCTACATTATGTTTGGCTCCCTGCACAATCTGGTAGACAATGGTGTGCGGGACCTCAATCAGATCGATGTGAGGAACTTTGATGCCTGCTTTGAGGTCTTGCAGGAGGCAGCCAAGTCCACCTCGACCTCTATCTTATTCCTGCACATATACAAGCTGCTGTTGCGGCTGACCGACAACCTGTCGCAGCAGGAACAGCATCTGCAGAGTCTGATGGAGACCAGTACTTCGACGACGTTGCCCAAGCAACAGCATACTCGCCACAAAAGGCAGAGAAGCAGTCAGCTGCATTGCCTGGGAGCCGGCTCCTTGAGCTGCTATTTCCAGGGAAAACTCTACCATCTGCTGCCCAGCCTGGAGGCCGAGCTGCAGGAGCACAGTGTACGGAGTCTGCTGCGCACCGGGAGCTGTTGCTGCCACTACAATGCGAGGAACTTTGCCACCTGCCTGCGGCTGGCCACTCAGCTATCGTCGAGTAGTTATCAGAAGTGTGCCTATAAATTTCTCCACTACAACGTCTTGCACACAATCTTTGTGAAGCGAGCGCCCCAGGGTTGTCCCAGCTGCGAGGAGAAACTCAAGTCGCCCGGCTTTCACCTGGACCTGCTGAGCATCTACAAGGAGAACTACAAACCGCTGCTTAACACGCCCGCTATGTTGTTGTTCTTAAAGCATTTAAAACACATTGCATACTTGCTCTCCTATGACCTGGCCGCTGGCATTCTGGCCGAGGTGGCTCTGCCCATTTTCCGTCAGCATAAGGAGCTGATCGAGAGCAGGGAAAATCCAAGGCGGAACAGCAAACTGTCTCCCCTTCAGCTACCTAGCAAATTGGACAACTATCGGGCTCTCCACGAATGCTTGAGCATATTTGTAATGTACTTGAGCGACATTCGGTTGGTGAAAGCCTTCTACAACGAGGAGAACATTCGCTACATGCAGGATCTGTTAGTCATACCCGAACTCCAGCGGGGCGTGTGTGATCTCATCAAGGTGGGCATTGATAACATCGCTTTTCTCGGCGAAAACAGCCAGGAACAGATAACGCTGAGCAGGCGGCTCATCCAACTGCAGCTGAATAGCAGCGATAAAGCATCGCAGCTCTTCCAGGCCTTGCTGTTCAAGTGCTCCAAGAATTCACGCAGTAAATTCTGGCTAGACGAGGGTTGTCCCTCGAACTCACTCAAGCTCGAAGGACACAAGCCAGCGGACATACTCTACATAACGGCCTTGCAATGGACCCTGAACTTCGAGCTGCTCAAGACGAGCCAGTTGTTCTACAACGAGTTTGCCAAAATCTACTCGATACCCGTGGAAATGCAGGACGACGAGGACGAGGAGGTGGAATCGCCGGCGGGTGATCGTGAGCTTCCGGAGGAGAAGAAGCTGCGGCATGGGGACAAGAACATCATTGACATACTCAAACTGAACTACAACGCTCTGGGATGTTTCCTCATGCTACCCAAAGCCGCAATGGGAGCAACCGCAGCTTCCACCGCAACCACGCCCACCGCAGCCGCCGCTGGCATCTGCAACTCAAGTTCATTGGAAACGCTGGTCTCTCAGCTGCCACTCGGCGGTGCCGCCTCAGTTTCAGTCTCCGTCACGACGGCCGCCAGCTCGAACTATGCGGACTCCTCTCTAGACTACGCCTCGGTAATTGATAGCTATTCTCGGGATACAGCCGCGCCCTCGTTCCTGGAGCATCTCCGTTCCAGTGAGCCGGACGAGAGTATTGTGCTCTTTGACATCCGCGGCAGCAGTCAGCAGCCAGCCGACTCGACCACCTCCGCATCTCTGATCCTGCCCAACGAGGAGGAAGTGGCTGCCGCCAATGGCCTGATCAACAAGCTCTTCAACATTGTGGGCTCCATATTCGGTGGCAGCAGCAGTCCGGGCAGAAACTCCCCCACAAGTGGCAATATTGAAGCGGATCTGCTGTGCCTGTACGAGCCAAACGGGGAATGCAAGAAACTCTTGCTCAAACTCTTCGAGGCGACCATGGCCATATGCATCAAGGGGTTCCAAAACGAGGAAGGTAAGTGTCAGAGAGATTGTTCGGTTGGCTACCTCGAAAAAATAATAAATAGAAGGGTATTACGAATAGCTAAAGTTTTGTAAAAAAGGTAGTTGGAAAAGCTTTTGTGAATTTATAATGCAAAAGGTTTTATTTTTTTACGTTCTTTGTTTATTTTTTATTACCAACACTAAATATTCAATTTATTTTGTATTTTCATTTGTAATTTTTGAAAAGAAAATTCTTTTGATTTTATACTTGAAATGCGGTTATGATAAATTGACGATTTTAAATTCTTCCTTTGAAAAATTCTTATTGCCTTTAATTTGCTTAGAAAATCGTTGTTTTTATATTTTTGATATTTTAATAATATAAATATTGAAAAACTTGAATGCAATTAGGCTTATTCCAAGACGCTTGAATTTCTCTTTTCAAAAAATACAAAATGAATTACTTTCAGTAAAAAATGAAGAGGCCTATTTAGTTACTACATTCCAATGCTGCTTGTCTTTTTAAAGAGTTGGGATTCACAATTTATTTTGCGACGAGACTCCTCTGTTAGGGCATTTCCAAACCCATCATAGATTTCCCTTAGCTAACCCTCCCACCTGGTTGGTTCCCCTGGCATTCCGCGGCTAATGCGTTGCCAATACTGAACACAATCGACGGGCACTCGGCTCGGGTGGAAGCCCTAGAAATAAGGCTTTGGTTGGGGAGAAGCAAGAACAAGGCACCCGCAGTCATCATTCCACAATCCAGCTCTAGATTCTACACTCTCGGCTAGAGCTAAAGCTCTGTGTCTCCGGCTAATAACGGGTCGTTGTGGTTGTGATTGTGGCTGCGGACTAGGAGAGTTAATTATAAGCCAGCCAGCCAGTCAGCTAGTTAGACAGTTAGTCAGTCGGTCGAGTATAATGCGCGGCATTTACAAGGCTCTGTGTGCTGTGCTGGGATTGAATTTCTATCTGTACACACGTTACAACATCGCAGATACACAGAGACAAAGAGAGAGATACAGAGATACGGATACAGATAGAGCTACACAGGGAAGAGGCCCAGAAACGAGATATACATTCCAGACCAGACACTTTTGCTTTGGCGCTCGTCCAGCGCTGACGACTCGCTCCAGTTAGGCAGGCAGGCAGGAGAGATAGGTTATCAGTAAGCATCAACATCATCATCATCATCATCATCGCAGCGCTAATCTCTGTCTCTCGTTCCAGTGGAGAAGATGCAGAAGCACCTGCGCAAGCTGCGCGCTATTATTCTGTCGCATGCCTCGGATAATTGGTCGGAGCACGGTGAGCAGCATGCCCGAGACAATGCGGTGATCCAGACCCTGCAGACCCTGCTGAAGATAGCCGAGCTCTCGAGCAGCCAGCATCAGGATCATCCGGCGGGCGTGGTCAGCAGTCCGTCGGGAGACTCGCAGCAGCCGCGACCACGTGCCCGATCGTTCAACAGCGGCAGCGTGGAGATGCCTCGATTGTTGCAGCCCGTCAAGCTGCCGGCAAAGAACTCCCTGGCCACCCCACCAACCCCCCGAAGGAGACCCAACTCCAGTGAGTTGAATGCTGGCGGCGTGGATGCGGATTATTTCTCCACCAGGGCCTCCTTGAGTTGTGCCGCCGACAGCGAACTGGAGCTGAGCGAAAATGAACACGAGTTTTACCTCACGGCCGACGAGGGTTACGAGGCGGATGGCGAGATTGCGGACCTAAGCGAGTCCGAGTGCGAACTCAATGGCGGCGTGATGGCGGCCAACGAATCGTGGACTCCGTTCCAACCCTCCTCCCGTTATCGCACCCACATCATGCACCAGGGCCTCAGCCAGTTGGTGGTGCAAATGCTGGCCGAGCTGTCGCAACTGTGCATGAAGCAGCCGAACGGTTGGACCGAGAGCCTCACCCAGCTGGCCAATCGATTGTTCGTGATCAGGGACTATCTGGGCGGACCTCTGTGCCTGCTCAAAGGATTCGCGCCGATCCTGAGCTGCAGCGATCCGAGATTGAGGGGTGAGTTGGGGGATGCAGTTATAATTTAGCTTAAATCTCTATTACAAGCAAGGATTATGTATATTTTACTAATTTTCCAATTTTTATTTCCTCCCCAGAACTTCAACAATCAATCCTAGAGCTCATTACACACCTAAATACGCCGGAAATACTGCAGTGCTACTACTCGATTCTGGCCTCCAGACAGCCTCCGGTGGACCTGCTGATGCGACACATGCACCACATCTCCGCGGGATCGCTGCGAAAGGCCCAGCCCTGCATGGAGCTGGAGTTCCCAATTACCACAGATGGCAAAATCGTGGTCACTTCGGAGCCTCTGGTCAGCGAGCAGATCGAACGGGTGCGGCTGCATCACCAGCAATGCCAAACCAGCACTCTGTTCACGCGGGCTGCCTGCATTTTTCCGGTGACCCAGACGCGGCTATGGCAGCCCGATGGCCTAACAATATCGCTCTGGATGGAGCTGAGGGGTCAGCAGATCCATCGCAACTCCATGCAGTTCAACGATGACGAGACACGTTACTCGGGAGAGGATTTAACTGTGAGTTAGGAATTATATTAGTTTGAAATTTTAAATAACTTCTTGAATGCCTCCAATCCCCTGTAGAAGCTTCACCTACTCTCCCTGGGCACCAACCAGGCCATGGTCAGCATTTACATAAGCCACAACATGCAGCTAATCTTTGAGCTGGTCAAGCCCAATGAGCAGCTGTCGCCAGTTCGCGTGGAGGAGCATATGGATGCCAGTGCTGAGACAGCATCTGTAATTTCCGCCAATACGCAGGCAGCAGCGGCGGCAGCGGCCAATGGAGGAAGCATTCGGCAAGCGCTCAAGCAGACCAAGTTGGCGCTACTCAATAGCTTTGGGCAGATGCACCTGCTCAATGGACACCAGTCGGCGACGGCTGATTCCTCGAACGGTTACTTCGAGGGCTCGGCCGTGCAGCTGCAGCATCTGCGATTGCCACGCCACAAGTGGATGCATTTGGTGTTTGGTTTGCAGCAGCAAGGAGATGCCCTGGAGATTAGCATTTTTCTTGATGGCCTGGAACAGCACACAATGCGCTTGCCGTTCCATAATCTTCGCCAGCTGACGCGGGTGCACAGCTTCCAGATGCTGGCCTTGGGCGAGGGACAACCCACTAGAAGTCCCGGCAGCAATTCCTCCTCATCGCGCTCCACTCTTGATGGATCGTATCCCCGATACGCTCTTTCCAATGTGATTCTCTTCAGGCGTCGATTGCTGGATCCCTCGCTCATGATCAACTTGACTGCCATGGGCCCGGACTTCACGGAGTTCACCCAGTGCCAAGTGGCCAACTGGAAGCCCAACTACGGCTTTGTGAGTCTGGGCAAGCTGGCCTCGTCGAATTTCGGCATTCATTCGGACTGCATGCGGCAACTGAGGCAGGCCAGAGTCCTGGTCTACACCGCCCAGCAGCCGGATCTGGTGATGAGCTACGATGCCAGCCAAGAGCTGGACATGGCCTGCTACGGGCAGCCGCATGGACACATGCTATACGGCGAGCTGCTGCAGCACCAGCCGCAGACCCTTCAGGCAGCCACTTCCCTTAGCGGCGGTCTCTCCACGCTGCTGTATCTGTTTGCCAGGGTGAGTTGCCTTTTATAATTATCTCTACTTAACTATAATATTTATTATTTTAAACAGATTGTGGAGCTCAGTGGCAATGCCAATACCCAGGCACTGGCTCTGGACCTGCTGCTGCAGGTGGCCCACGCGGATGCTCAGCTGTACACAGAGTTTCAGCGGCAGGATTACCCGGCACTCATCGGCTATGTGATCAAATCGGAGAAGTGCAGCAAGGATGTCCAGCTGCTGCGGAGTATTGTGAACAATGCCTGTTCCCAGGCGCTGATCAGCAGGAAGGGTGAATCCCTGAACGTAAACGACAACACGATGGCTACTCTGGTGTATCCCCGCCTGCTGCTGGCCGTCCTGCAACGCTACTCGGACTGGCATCGTTCCGGAGCCACCCACTCCGATGTTCTGGACATGCTTTTTCGCTGTATTTTGGCTCTGACCCGGGATAAGCATCCGCAGCGGGACTTCAACATGGAACAGCTGCAGAAATCGGGTCTGCTGGTGGCCCTACTCAACCTGTGCAAGGTCTACGTCATCGAGTCGCCGAGTCCCGTTCAGATTTCACCCTATGCCGCCGAGTGTTTTGTCCAAATTCTGGCGGTATTCGCGGGATCACCGCCGGACTCCTCGATGCTGGACGAGATCATGAAACTGCTGCTGCTGCTGCACAAGCCCAGCGAGTGTTATGTGACCCATGACCGGACGCACTTCTATTTCCTCCTGACGGCCCAGCAACCGGCCAAGGAGCGATCTTTGGTGGCAACCAACTTGAGCAGGGTCACCACGTCACTGCGTCGGCAATTGAATCCTCCTCAGCCCCAGGAGCTGGATCCCGAACGAGCAGAGAGAATCAAGAAGCTGCGACGCCTGCATACTAGCACCTCCGCTTACAGAAAGGCCGTCAATGATTTCGAGGAGCAGCTGGAACAGATGGCCGACTGTTCGAATTTGAACAAGACCGCCCTGCGACTGCTGAGTCCCGTGGAGGCGACACGTTGGCGCTTAAAGTTCAAGCGGCGGCATCCCACGACCTCCACGGGGAGTCCCAAGCGAAGTCCGCTTAAGATAGCCCGTAGGCGCATCCATCCACACCTGCATCTGGGCAAGATGTGGCAGCCATCGGGCCATAGTACGCCCAGCTCGGGACAGTTGTCTCTGCCGAATAGGAAGACGGACTTTTACGATCAGCCGGGCATTATCCGACTGCAGCAGCGTCTGCTCATCCTGCTCAAGGACTTTCTGTGCCTGCTGCCCGACTCCGCGGTGGATGTGGTTACCCGTCACTATGTAAAGCTGGAATTGCTCCTGGTGCTGGCCAATCAGCGAAGCTGTGCCGTCCGACAGGCCGTGATCCAGCTCCTCGAAGTGCTAACAAAGCGTTTGGCCAGCGGAGAACTGAACGCTGCCACCAAGTCGCTGTATCCTGTGCATCTGGCCAACCAGTTGACTATCCATGGCTGTGATATTTCCATGTTTGAGGCCTGTCTGGCCTGGACAAGTGGCGTGCACGGCAGCCTGGCGGACATGCTAAACGGCGAGGCGCCTCTAAGGATACGCCAGCGCTTCGGCTTGCAGGCCCTGCTGGCCATAGCCGGGGGAACAGAGCCGCAGCGTGTCTTTAAGGCCCTGCTGAGGGTCTATCTGCAGGTGGGTTATTATACTTTGTTGAAATAAGAACTTTATACTTATATCCTACCTATGCTCCCATAGAATCCCGATGATCAGTCCTGTCTGATTGAGTCCGGTCTGCTGCAGTGCGCGGTCAAGGCTTTGTTCAAGATCTACTCTCTGCGATTGGGTCAGCCCAATGCGGACGAGTCCATTGTGGAGCTGCTGGCGAGTATTGGTGAGCGAGCTCTGCGCTCAGCTGGTCAAATCAATGTGAGTGGTTCAAAGATACATTTATTTATGATTATGCTAAAGTTCCTTCCTTCTTTAGCTCGTTTGGGATATACTCAACCTGCTGGTCTTCTACCAGGACAAGCAGCCCCAGCAGATCATGCGCAGCTTCCGCACTGTGCAAGCCCAGCTCCAGCTGGAGTGGCTGACCAAGCTCTTTGAGCCAAACAGCTTCCGGATACCGAACAACGACTCCGCGCTGAGTACGACGGAATTGCGCACCCGCGTGGAACTCCTCATCGATCGCTGCACGCAGTTTTTCACGGTGGGTGTGGCGCAGACCACGGGACCCAGCTATGTGGCCAGTTCCCAGGAGCTGGCACTCTTCCAGCTCCTTGTGTCCTACGGAATTTCAAGCAATCAGCGTTGCAACAACTTTATCGCCTGGGGCCTGCAACCTTCGCGGCCGCGGGACCTGCGCTCCTACATTGTGGACGCTCTTTGGCGTTCCCAGCAGCAGGACGAATTCCAACGAGCCATCATTTGCGATGGGAAAATGATCAAGGCTTTGCTCTGGCTGTCACTGCTCGAGGACTTGGCGGAGCCCATCGAGAATCTGCAGAGACTTTGCGATGTCTTGGGCATTAAAGAGAACGACTCGTCGTGGAATCTGGTGCACGAATTGGATCGCCTCGACCAGAATCGCAACAATATGGCGGCCAAGCAGAAAACGTTGCTGGAGAAGACAATATATAGATTCGAGCCGCTGGTACAGCATTGCATTGAGTCCTCCATGGTGACTACGAGGAAGGTGGCCGAACTGCAGGTAAAATTTTTTCATTGTTGAGTGTTAATTCGAACTAAACAAGTTAATGCTCTTTTAAGAATGCCGAGCGGAAGGCTCTGATGTGCCACATGAAGGTGTATGATGACACCTACACCTACACTAAGTGGCTGGAGATTATACGTCGAATGACCCACGAGGGCGCACCCTGGCACTGTGCCGAGAGAGCTGAGTGGTAAGTATTAAAAGAAAAGTAATACATTGACAAAAATCAATTAATATTCCACTCTATTCAGCTCGTGGGAGCTGGACGACACGGAGGGTCCTTCGCGAGTCCACACAAGGTTACGCCGCTGCCACCTGGACATTGATCGGCGCTTCTTCATGCAGGAATACAGGCCGGGAAAGGGACAACGCGAGGATCTTGAGCCCTACATGCGTCCCTTGGACTACCTTATATCCAGTTACGATCAGCAATTGAACATATCGCTCAACTCTCAAATTTTGTACAATTTTGCTGCCAAATTCCTGCCCGTTGACGGCGAGATCGAGGGAGAGATCATTATAACCGACCTGAAGCTATATTTCCTGGCCACGTACCGGTGTCGGTACTTCAACGTCAACTGTGATATTGCCAACATAACGGAGATCTGGCTGAAACGTTACCAGCATCAGGAGACGGCCTTTGAGATACTCCTGGACACGAACAAGTCGCTGTTCTTCTCGCTGCAGAACGCCGACGATTGGAAGATCATGCGCGAGGTATTCTGTGATAAAATCGTGGCCACCCCCGACCAGGCCAAGGTGCTGGCCATTACGCAGCAGTGGCGCGAGGGACTGCTCACCAATTGGGAGTATCTGATGACACTGAACCAAATCGCCGGACGTACTTACAACGATCTCATGCAGTACCCCGTGTTTCCCTGGGTGCTGGCCAACTACAGCTCGGAGATACTGGATCTCAGGGAGGGACAGAACTTCCGGCGTCTCGGGCGACCGATTGCCGTGCAAGTGGAAGAGAATGAGAAGCACTACATCAGCAACTATATGGTGAGTAGAGCTAACAGTCTTCTTTAACAAGAAAGCTATAAAAAGTTTACATTTTTTCCAGTACATTGACAGTACAAACACCACCATGGGCTCGCTGATCCTTAAGCCGTATCACTACAGTTCCCATTACTCGAATTCCGGCACTGTACTCCACTTCTTGGTGAGGGTTCCACCGTTTACCAGCTATTTCCTGCGCTACCAGGACAATGACTTTGACCTACCCGATCGGACGTTCCATGCGTTGAACACCACGTGGTTACTGGCCAGCCGGGACAGTCCCACGGATGTCAAAGAGCTCATTCCAGAATTCTTCTGCCTGCCCGAGATGTTCGATAACTTTGAGCGCTTCAACTTTGGCTGTCGGCAGAATGGTGAACGTGTTGAGGATGTTTCGCTGCCTCCGTGGTGTCAGCGAGACTCGCGGCTCTTTGTGCTTATCCATAGGCAAGCTCTGGAATCGGAAATGGTTCGCAATCAGATTCACAATTGGATCGATCTGATCTACGGTTACAAGCAGAGCGGAGAGAGTGCCGTGGAGGCCATCAATGTATTTCACCCAGCGGTAAGTTTAGATTTTTGAGAAATTCTTCAACAGATTTAATTTATTTTTATATTTTATTCCAGACCTATGCCGTCTTCCTCGACTCGGAGATAAGCGATCCCATTGAACGGGAGGCGGTCAAGACAATGGTGAAGACATATGGCCAAATGCCGCGACAGCTCTTCAAGTCGCCACATCCGGCGACTAAGGCCTTGGACTATGCGCTGGTGGACAAACCAATAGTGTCCACCGTTCGCGGCCTGCGCTGGGGCGTCTATGTGGGATCGCCGCAGCTCAAGCCACCATCGTGGGCCAACATCCACAAGATTCCCGGCACCGAGCACTTGGTGAGCTTCAGCAACACGAATGTGGTGTACGCACTGCCGGCCAGAGCCAGTGTCATGCAAGGAGCCGAGCCGGACACGTACAATGTGATCTCGTGGGGCTACGATGATCGAATTGTGAGAATCCAACCTCTGAATAAACCACAGGCCAAGCCGAAAAACTTGCTGCACAATGGAACCTTTGACGACATCACCGCCTGCGGTTGCGATGTTAACTCGAATCAACTCTGGTTTGGCCACAAATCTGGCCGTGTCAGTGTGTACAAGTGTGCCGGCGGACTGGACGGTGCCCACCAGAGAGCGTCCGCCAAGGGCAGGCAGAGCTATGTTCGTGGTTTCAGTCTGTCCTACAACTCGGCCTTCCGCAAGATGGCCAGCAAGGGCATCACAGTCGGTGGCCCCGAGAGATCTGACGAAGTGTGCAGCCTTCATGCTACGCACTCTGCGTCTTCTGTGAATTCGTCTAGCAATTCCTTTTCCGGCGATGCTCTGCAGCGTGATGGCGCCGATCTGACTTGGCTCGGACCGACATTCCTGGTGCGGCACACAGACGAGATCACTTGCATAACCCTCTCGGTGGAGTTCAAGATTGCAGTTACCGCGGGTCGTGATGGCATTGCAGTTATCTGGGACCTCAATGAGTAAGAAAGTTCTTTTAATTTGTAAATATTCTATATAAATTAATATATTTATTCCAGTTGGAGCTATGTGCGTACGATCGCCCGTCCGGCAGAGATTCACCAGTCCCCCATAACGCATGTGGCCATCAGCCCCACATTGGGTGACATTGTCACAGTGCATACACTGCCCGCCCAATCATCTGCTACGGATGCACAGTCCCCAACAGCTGCTGCTGCCACACGACCCACATCCCTGGCAGTTGTGGCCGACGAGTGCTTTGAGGTGACAGAGGAAAACCTGGATGACTTTGTGAACGTGAATGTTAATCCCAACGGCAAGTCCATTCTGCGTCTGCATTCGGTCAACGCTCGGTATGTGCAGCACCTGGTGCATGAGGATCGCATCATGGCCGTGTGCTACTCGTACATCAAGGAGGGAGTGGGCGTTAATGTGATAGCCACCGCCGTGGAGGGTGGATTCGTGCGGTTCTGGTCCAGCTGGAACTTGAGCTTTGTCAGTGAACTAACCACGGGCACTTCTCCAATTCGAAGGTAGGTTGCTTTAATAAGAAAAAGCTTGTTATTTTACAACTAACTTAAAGTATATATAAATAATCCCGACTCTTCTCTTGCAGCATTTGCTACTCGACACATCAGCATTTGGTGGTGCTAACGCGAGAGTCCCATATCCAGGTATGGGAATCCGAGGGCCTCTACGGTAATGCCCCAAAGTTTCCACAAATTGTCTACAAATGAGCATCGGTTTAAAGTCTTAAACATATTCATAAAACTCACACTTAAGGCATATCAATGACAGACAGATAATAAACTAAAAAGCAGCTGAATCAAAGAACAAAATAATATTGTGTCGCGGTCACCAAGGCTATTGTTTGCTTCTAAAAGTTTTTCATGAAAACAAATAATTTTCCTTTCGTGACCGCCACAAAAATTGGTTATATCAAAAGAAGACTTTATAAGATTCCTAGGCTTACGTCTCATAGAGCTGTAAAATACACACACACACCTTTTGTACCAAAACTTTTTATTATGATTTATATTAATTATACCTTTCGTATTTTTTGTGTTTTTCCCGCGCCGCATCAAAATGCGCGCGCTGCCTTCAATATTGTTGATATTATCAAATAAAAACTATCATATATTTTGCGAAAACTACGCTATGAACATTTTGATTTTATGGGAATAGAATTTACGCTGTCTTGAGTATCTAAATATCTTCAAACTTTTATATATTTTATACTAAATCAGTTACTTTTACAATTCTTACTATACATCGTAATTATTATTATTTATATTCGTATTATAATTACTAAATATAATTCTATATTTATGTATAGAGTAGCCTCCCCTGATGTCAGCACTTCCACGGCGGTAGAAGCTTGCTGTTCCCACTTGCGCTCTTTGGTTTGCCTTGTTTGCTGCCCTGTTTGCTGGCCGTCAGTGACAGGATCTCGTCGAGTTTGTCGAAATCACTGGGTGATTTGCTTAGGAGCAGCTCTATGTAAGCCTGCAGCTTGTCCATCGGCGAAGGCGGATCACGCTTGCCCACCACATCCAGGTTGTTCTTTTCCGTGTTATTACTGCGCTGCGATTTGCTCGTTTTGGGCGTTTCTGGATACACGACGCGGGCATTGTTTAGCTCAGGCGACTCTGCGTCTGTGGTGTCGTCGCTGGTGTGGTTATGAGAGCTTTGACTGGGGGAGGTGAGTATAGCCAGAGCCTGCTGCCATTGGGCCTCCATCACGCCATGCAGCTTCTCCGCTATGTCAGCACTGCAATATTTATTTTATAAGTTATTTTTTTTTTAATTCTATTCTATTTAAAGGTTATATCCTACCGTTTGGTCTTGTAACAGCCAAGCTTCAGGTCCATCTCATCGATCTTTTTGGAAGCATTGGCCAGTTGCAGGCGGTATAACTCAACCTCTTCGCTGTGCTTCTCCTGAATGAGATTCAGTTCCTGGTTGTTCTTCTCATTTATCATTTCCAACTGCTTCACCGCTCGCTCGGCTATCAGTCTTTCACGCTCGCGAGCCTCGTTCTTGAGATGCTCTTCGGTTTTGTCCAACTGGTCTTGAAATTCCTGCATTTTCTTGGCAACCACATTCTCCATTTGCTGTTGGTAATACTGTTTCAGAGATTTTTGCTGGACATCCAGCTTCTTTTTAAGGGTGGTCTGTCAAGGGAATGGGAATTTGTTAAGAGTTTTAAGGTAAAAGCATGGTTTATTTTAGGCTCACCTCTGTCTCTGTTAGGTTGGCTAAGGTTTCCTGCAGGGATTTCCGCTGCGTTTCCAGGGCATCAGCACGAGCTTTCTGCTTTTGGTGGTATTCCTGCAGCATCTCCTTCTGATGTGTTAAGGTGCTCTTATCTTTTTCGAGCTCCTCAATGCGAGCTTTAAGCTAAAATACAAATATATGTATTATTTAAAGATTGATCGAAAATGTTAAATTAATACCTTTTCCTGCTGGTAATCCACTTTGGCGAACTTATCCCTTAGCTTGTTAAGCTCAGCATGCGATAGTTCCTCTGCTCTCCTGCTGCTGTGCAGCTGAATTTCCAACTGTTCCAGTCTGTCATCCCACTGTTTGGCCTCCCTTTTCTGATGCTCCATTTCGGTCTCCAGTTTCTCATTCTTCTCCTGGAACTTGGTAGCCAAGTTGACTGCCTGCGCCAACTCGTGCTGTAGATTATCGATCTTGCCATGGGATTCACTTCTGTCCGCTTCCAACTGGTGGATCCGGTCCCGCAGTTGCTGAACTTCAAAGTTAAGCGCCTTTGCAGTTTGCTCTGCTCCGCTCAAAGCTGCATCCTTGGAGCGATCGACTTCGATGGCCACCGATATGCGCTGCTGGTACTCTAGCAGTTGCGATTGCAGTGTGTGGACAGTCTTCTCCAGGTGCTGCCGCCGCAACTGCTCCTCCTTGAGGGACGGACTGCTCAGCAGTCGGTGGGGCGAGTTGTTGTTGTCTAGGACAGTTCCCGTCAAGCTGTTCTTGCCCCAGAGTTCGCTCAGGCTGATGAGTTTGTTATCGGTTGGTCCGTGACTGTTGCGAATGCATCTGACAGGATCCACGGATGAGCCGGAGGCAGAGGACGCCAGCCTCATGCTGGGCAGGGAGTTAGTCGCCGGCTGCACATCCTGCTGCACCAGCATCCGTTCGTTGCGCAGTTGTTCATCGCTGTGGTGGTGAATGTGGTGATCCTGACGCTGCCAGCGACTCCCGATGTTCTCATCCAGATAGTGATCGATCTCCAGCAGGATATTGTCCTCCGTAGACCGTTGCCGATGCCTGAGCGGCGGCTCCACAGAGCCACTCTTGGGCGTGGAGTGCACCATCCCGTGCAGCACACGGCCGCCGTGCTGCCTTCCCGTAGCTGTCCTCACCGTGTTCGTGGATATTGTAGATATATCGGAGGTCGCCTCAAAATGACGATCATCCTCTGCCTCCGCCATTCCAATGTTCTGCAGCCTGGCGTTAATGTGATTTAGCTCAGTTTTCTTGCTGGGGTGCAGGAACTGGTACGCCGCTGTCGTGGGTGCCGGTGGTGGTGGCATGGCCAGTGCGTCCGCCGACGCTGCCGCGCCTGCGCTCATCATCTTTGCCTCCTGCAGCAGCCGCTCGGCGGTGTCCGTGTAGTAGTTGGGCGGTATCAGCAGCAAAAGATCTGTGTCGTCCGTGTCCGTGTCGCTCATTCCTTCCACATAGTCGCGGCTCCTCCAGATGGTCCGCTAAATCCGCAGAAACCTGCGGCAGATGCAATTGGTTTTGTTGTTGTTGCTATGGTGATGAGACGGACGCGTAAACAGCGCACCAGGGTTTCGTGTAAAATTCTGATATATCGTATAATATATCGCATACAAGGATATTCAGATAAAATATTTAGGGGATTCTCTATATATCGGCATAAATATCTAGTGAATTACTGAAAAGCCTTTTTATTTTTAGTTTATATTCACTTAAATATTAAAAAATAAATTACTTAAATTTATTTTTTATTTAAACTATGGATGGAAAAATTTGTCTCATATAATATGAATACTTCTACACCGGTTTTACTTTTTTGAGGATGTAATTACTATTTAATTGTTGAATAAATCGACTCACAATCATAAAAAAGAACATGTAATTTACGTTAATAATATTTCTACCGTATTAACAATCATTACAAAATAATCTTGTGTTTTCTCAGTTTATTAAAAAGAAGAAAAAAAAAACAAAAAATATGTAGACGAAATCGAAAAAGATTAGATGAAAATATTTAAAACAAAATCGAGTTCTTAAAAAACGTATTACCTTTACTAGACTACAAATGAAATATAGTTATTTATTTTGTATTTACTTAATTATTTAGTTTAAATGTTTATTTATAAAATTATTTTGTATTTAGGTTGTTGGACGTCGTAGGGGAAAATTTATGGAGGTGGGGGAATTAAAAATTTTGTAGGGAGACTTGTATTGGTTTCAAAGCAAAAATTACTTAAATTTTCCGAAAAAAGACACAGTAAAGATTGTAAAATCTAAAAAATATGTAGTTTTCTTAGAAATCACAACGAGACCACCTTATACAATTGCATCATGGTGAAATTTACGGTTACTCCTGGATTTTTTAGGGGTAAATCTATTTCCGTGATTTTTCGTGATTTTTTAGGGGCAAGGCCACATTGTCATCTGGCAACTCTGTTTTTGACCGCCCGACTCGCAAACAGGAATTTAGCTTGCGACAAGTGTTTTATAAATAAATGCGCACTTAATTTCCCGCGCGGCGCCTCCACGATGGCAGATGTGTGTGTCCTTTGTGTGGATGGGTTGCCGGCGCTCCCCCTGAAGCCGAATAAGATATACAGGATCGGGAAACAAGAGGGTCTGGAGATTTGCATTGCCGATGAGGTGCGTTTGAATGAGGAAACATTTTCAAGAAGTCAAATTAATGTCTTTTCGAATATGTACAGTCGATGGAGCTGGCCCATGGCATCGTCAGCCTCCTGCGGAGCGGTATCGTTCGCATGGTCGCCGTCGCGGGCAGGATATTTGTGAACGAGGAAGAGAAGCAAATATCGGACATAAGGAAGGAGGACGCCAGGGATGGCAAGGTGAGGCTGCGTTTCGGCAACGTGGAGGCCAGTTTGCGGTTTAATGAGGCCAATGAAGAGGTGAGTCGATAACTATTAATATTCCAATCTCTGCAGTTTTGCAGAATTAATCCTAATTAACTTGACAAAACTCTTGGCAGGCCCAGGACAGCAGTGGATTCGGCGAATGCCTAAAGGATAGGTCCGTTGACACTACCAATGACAGCCTGTGTATACCTGAAACGCAGCCTCCGTCCGCAAATGCTAGTGTTAATACCACGGCGGACAGCTTCTTCATACCCGAGACGCAGGCGGTTGTTTTCGAAAGACCTGCAAGGGGAAAAGTGTCGCTGGGCGATGACTTCACTATACCAGAAACGGAGAATGCGCCAGATCCCGCTGACCTGCACCAGGAGACGGCGACGCGCGGCAGCGATGACTCCGCGTCGTCTGGTATGGGCTCCCAGATACGTATCTGCACACAGGACTATAATGAGTTTAATGAGGATGCCATAGACGACTTTGATTTGTCGCTGATGCTAGGCGATGCATTAATGGCTTTAGGACCGCCAGCGGCAAAGAAGGAAACGGCAGAGAAGCAGAGTAAGTGCAGGGTCTAGTTAGTGGCTGCTTTTAGTTGTTAGACTTACAAACTCTTTCCCACCTTTAGATACTCTGCTGGATGCCACTGACCTCGAGATGAGTGCCTTAAATTGGTCGGCCACAAATTCAAAGTGCACCGTTTTCAACAGCACCAAGGCCGATGAGGCACCTCGCGCGGTTGCCTGCATAACACCTGATTTGAGCGCTCCTCTCGCCGAGGATAACCGTGATATCAGCACGCCTGATATCTTCGAGTTGATGGAAGCACATGTGGAGGAGCAGGCAGCAAAGCGATCGAAGGCCGCCACACCGCAGCTTTGCGGGATAAAGCAGCTGGTTGTGGCCACCATCGAGACACCGAGGACAACGCAAGATAAAGAGGATGAAGTGGGAAGTTCTCTTGTGAAAAATCAACAGTTGAATCAAGATTTCGTGGCCACTCAGGCATTTCCGTCTCGAGCTCCTCAATCAAAGGATCATCCTGAGACTCTGAATCAAGACTTTATAGCCACTCAGGTATTTCCTAGCAAAAGCAATATCTCTGAAGTTAGGCAGGACGCTGAAATTGATCAAGATTTCGTGGCCACTCAGGCATTTCCATCACGACTTTCAAAGACGAAAGAAACTCCCGAGAACCCCCAAGACTTTATTGCCACTCAGGTATTTCCCAGCAAGGACAAGATCTGTCCATCGGACAGTGACAATGCGCCGCCTTTAAATCAAGACTTTGTGGCCACTCAGGCATTTCAAGCGCCGCTTCCCCAGCCAAAGGAAGCCACTGAGAAAATCAATCAAGACTTTGTGGCCACTCAGGCATTTCCACCGCCGCTTCCCCAGCCAAAGGAAGCCACTGAGGAGCCCAATCAAGACTTTATCGCCACGCAGGTATTTCCCAGTAAAACTCTCACCCCGGCACGAGCTGTGCAGGACTCTGTAGAGACACAACCATTTCACTACAACAAGGAAAACATTCCGCAGGATACAGGTGAGTAATTGCAATCAATGGATCTGGAAAGAGTATTCAGGTCCACGGCCTTTCCAGATTCATGCCGCGATGAGATCGAAGAAATACTGAAAGAAATGACTTCCGGTAATGTAGTTTCATCACCGCTCTCATCGCCCAACAAGGAAGAACTCGAGCACGTGAAGCCATGTGTCGTCAAAGACGAGGATCATAACCAAAAGGTAAGTATCGAAAGGTCAACGATTGATAACCAAGTAAGGTAATATAAATATATATTTTAGGTTTTCCTCTTTGAAAACGTTTTTCCCAACGTCCACAAAAAAAGTAGCTGGAAGAATGAGCCGCTAGTTGAAGAAAAGAGATGTCTGAAACGCATTGCCAGTACTGATAGTCAACCGCCTTTTGTGACACGTAATAATTAATTAGAATTAATAATAATATAATAATGAAAATTTACAATACATGCTCCATACAGCCAGCAAGAGAAACCGACGGTTATCAGAGACATTGGAGAGATTGGATGGTGATTCTTCCCCCTTAAGCGGCTCAAGGAAGCGACCAGCAAAATTGCAGGAAAGTGACAAGTCTGAACGTAAGTCCTCTCAAAAACATAAAAACTTTATACAAATTTTTTCTTATGTTCTTAGCTCCCAATAAAAGCAAGCGCAAGGTTATCTCCATTCCAGAGAAGGCGGAACTAAGTACCGAGGACGAAGCTGCTGCTCCCAAAGTGGCAGTCACTAAACGTCCCACCCGCAAAGCTAAAACTAAGAGTCGGTCTCCTACTCCAACATTGGAAACCAACAAGGCTAAAAAGCCAATTAGGTCAAGGAGTAAGCAGGCTAAGAGTGAGGATAATAATCCTAAGGAAAATTCACCAAAAATGATTAGAACGAGGCGACAAACTAAATGTTTAGAGGCCGAAGAGGTCACTAAAATGCCGCAGGAAGAGATCCTGACTAAGGAAAAGGCAGCCATGGCAGAGCCAACTAAAGAAGAGGTCGTTAAACCCGCAGCAACAAAAATAAAAGAAAAGAAATTAGTGGAAAGTGTCAAAAAGAACTCTGAGGAAGCTAAGAAAGAAGCGGAGCAGGCTACATCCAAAAGGGGTCGAAAGAAAGCTATTGACAGTGCAAAAAAGGACTCTGAGGAACCTGAAAATCCGACAAGGCGAAGAGCAGGCAGGCCGCGTAAAGATTTGAATTCAACCTCTGAAGACTCAATTTCAAAAACTGCCACGCCAGAACGGAATACTCTAATGGGCGCAATCCCTGATAATAGTTTGTCTGCCAACGAAGAAAAACCTTTATTGAAGGAGCCAGTGAAGCTTAAGCCCGTGGTGCGTTTGAAAAGAACCATTTCCGTGGAAACTCCTTCAACCAGCACCTCCGCTAAGAACGTCCCAGCAGAAGGTGATGCAGTCGAGGAGAAATCTTCGAAAAGCGCAATTAGTGGAGGTGAGTTTTAATTGAAATTTTAAGCTGAATTTTGTAATTAAAAACTATTTAAATTGCAGCCAAAACAAGGCTAAGTCAAGTTGATCAGCAGGACCCACTTAAAGGTAATTCAGTTTATTATTATTTATTATTTTTAATTAATTTATTTATTATTTGTATAGCCATCGTTAAATATGTGAGGGAGGCCAAGTCGAAAGGAAAAATAAAGATAGCATTCACGATGTGCGATCGTCAGGCTTTGAATTCCGTCATAAGGGCGCTTAAACGTAAGCACAATAAAATGAGTTCTTTGTTTTAAATTTCTAGATGAAAATCGAGATCGCTTTCTCTTTTACAGATGCGATCGAGGTCACCGAGGATCCCCTGCAGTGCGACGTACTTATAATGGACAAGGGCGAGCGCACCTACAAGTTCCTCACGGCAATTGCCATGAACAAGCCCGTTTTCAACTCCAAATGGCTGGAGTCTATGAAATCAACTAAAACTATCACCGTTAAGGAGGATCATCTGTTTAATGACTCTAATTTCAAAAAGGGCTTCAAGTTTGATCCCTTGAGCGTGCTTCAGCATCCTCGTTTGTTAAATGGCTTCAACTTTCTGCTCGGCGAGGGCATCCAGCCGAATGCCAATGAAATGAAGGGTGCGTCAAGTATAGATTTTATTTAATTCTTTTTGTAATAATTTCTCCAACCTTCTTTTCGCAGTCATCATTGAAAGTGCCGGTGGTACAGTTCACAGCAAACCGCCTTCTTTAGCCAACATCCAGGAGCTCTATGTGGTGACCACCAGCAAGGATAAAACTGTTAAGCAGCGTCTACGCAACTACGAGAATGTGCATTATATTAAGACCGAAGGAGTGATGGCGTCGCTTGTCCAACACAAAGTGGAGCTCCTGGGCGAATACAGGGTGAAGCTGTAAGCCAGTGATTGGCACCAAAATTGTATTTGTATGAGTTAAGAAATTAGTTTTGTCTACTTTGTTTGTAGTGTACGTTTGGCAGTGATTTTTTCTGCCCAATCCGACCACTGCTGTAAACTAATTGTAACTATTTTGTTTTTTGTTTTTCCAGCTATTGTATTCAAATATTTTGTTAGTTATCCTGTCAAATACATCATACATTATATACTTAGTGTACTATAACTACTATTCCAACTTCTTTCGCTTTGATCCCGTGGGCTTGTCGAACTGCTGCCGCATGCCGCCGCCGCGTTCGTTGTGGAACTTGATGTTGCTCGAGGACTCCGCATACCACGGCGAGTCGAACTTGGTGGTGTCCTGGTCCACTAAATGCGTGTATTTGGTGCGGCCGCAGCGACCAAAGTTCTTCACCTGCATCACCTTCGGCAGGATGGTCTTGTCGAAGTGATCCTCGAGCGTAGCCTGCGCAAAGTCGCGCTTCAGCACATCGTTCTCCTCGTCCAGGTAGAATGCGCCGCGATGGTAGTACTTCTGCAGGAACTTGTACTTTCCCTTGGTGGCCTTGTTGGTAACCAGCTTGGGGTTCTGGCGCAGCTCCTGGCGTCGCTCCTCCTCGGTGAGATTGCGCATGCGATCGATTTCCAGCTTCTCCCGTTCGTTGTTGTCGCGCTCCTCGCGGTCCCGCTTCATTCTTTTGAGCTCGCGCAGCTTCCAGGCCTCGTACTCCACCTCGTCGTTCTCGTCATCCGTGCACACATCCTCGATGCAGGCTTCGTTCGACTCCGGCTTGGTCTTCTCCAAATCCTTCTTGACGCTCTCCTCCACCAGCCGCAGGGTGGCTCTTCTCCGTTCCTTGGCCGCCCGCTTGGCTTCTGCCTCCAGCTGCTTCTGCTTCTGGGCTTCGCGTTCTTTTTCCTGAATGGTGGCACGATCCCTCTTCCGTACAAAGAGCGGCTTCAGCCGGGGTTCGTTATCCTCCTCGCTCTCCGTCTCCTCCTCGTATTCGGAGCTCTCCGATTCCGAGGATTCAGACTGCTTTTCGTCCTCCTTCTGGAGCACCTCCTCCTCGCGTTGCTGTTGCAGCATCCGCGATCGGAGCTTAACACGGCGCTTCTCCAGCTCCGTGTCGCTGAGCTCGGCATCTGTGTCGGACTCGGAGGCCAGTGTGATCTTGTTGGTGCCTCGCTCAAGGTTCCTTTGCTGCTCCTGGCCCTCCTTGTCGGCCTCCTCTTCGTCCTCGCTGTCGCTCTCCATGATTTCGGGCTCGTGGATGTGTCGGTGGCGTTCCCTGCGCTCCCGTTCCATGTCCTCCATGTCCACGGGTCTGGCTCGCAGTCGCCGCAACCGGGGATCATCCACCTCGGCCTCATCCTCCTCGTCCCCCTCTCCCAGAGCCTTGTCTTCGCCCTCTCCACTCCCCTCTCGCCGGGAGAGCTCCATTTTGTGGCGCTCGGCTTTGTGGCGCTCCAAGCGCTTCCTCGTGTCAATGAAATCATCGTCGTCACTCTCCTCGGTGCTGGAATCAGCTCGCGCGTAGTCAGGTCGCTTTCCGGATATATAACGCTGCACCTTCACCTTTTGCATGGACAATTCACCTGGAAGGATATTTTTTATTTTATTTTTATGATAAACAATGCATTCCGTGTCGAGGAAATGCTTGCCCTTCTCATTCCGCACGGGTATGGCGCCGGCAGTGCTCTGGATGCCCGTGGGGGCAGTAGCGGCACTCATCTCGTCTTTATCTTAATAATTTATGGGGAAATATGGCCAATTATTGTTATAAATATTATTTTATTCAACAAAGTAGGAAATTAGGGATGGTAAATAGTCGATAGTAACAATAACATGTTAAGCGTAATCGATTGATTAATCGGTTATTAAATGTGACCGTTTTGCTTCCGCAACTAATTCGAGTCCAAGTGGCAGCACTCTTGCCAAAAGCGGTTAATTTTAAATTAAAAACTCTTTGTTTTATTCTTTTGTTATTTCTATTTGTTTTTTTTTGCTAAATGTGTGTGTTTTTTTGGCTGTTTATTCTAAGTCACTGACTAATTGACACACTCAATTAACGTTCTAATTAGATACACTTTATGTACACATGAGTACAGATGTAAAAACGTTTCAATATAAGAATATGATGGTTATGATGTGAAGATTTAATAGTAGTTAAAAATTAAACATTAAAAATTAAACTTAAATACATTAAAAAATAATAAACAATGATAAAAGACAATAATAACGCAACAACTTTAGGACTTTCTCCTTTTTCCGACAAAAGACCCAGAAAAATGTTCTGATATTTCACACTTTTTTCTCAGTGCCTTATATTTCGAAAATATATTTTAGCAATGCCATCGCCCACTGTCATTAATGCAATAATTGACTACTACGCTTTCTCTCCAGACAATTCATAAATATTGATGGGCGGCAGGCTACACACATCCGATCTTGATCTTGTGTAATTACGGAATTGAATAACCGCAAGCGTTAAGAATTGTTCCAAAATTTGTCCCCTTTTATTGATATATCGTTTGTTTTTTATTATGTTTCGACAGCACGCAGTCAGCACGTGTCGTCGGGTTTTGTAAATAATGTTCTTACAACGGATGCCGATGCCCAGCTAACAAACCAGACCAAAGTCCGAAAGAACAACCTGATGAGCAAGAGGCTCGACCAGTTTTGTGACGTCTCTCCGTTTAGTTGCATCGGTGTAAGCAGAGTTTCTGGTGTTTTTGTTGGATTTAGCTCAGTGATTTGTTGTAGTAGGATCGTTTCGGGCCTAAACACTCTGCTGCGTCGCATTTGCCGAACTGCTTTGAACTGCTTTTGGTCGGCTCAGGCTTGGGTGCACAGTATCTGGTAGTATCGCAGTGGAATGTCCAAGATTTACATGAGAGACTATTAGTTAACGACACTGCGGGAATATTTAATTAATGCAACACGCTTCGGAGCTTAAATGCAACGCCCCTCGCCTATCTTCGGAACTAGAGATATGTCCCCCCACTGACCTTAGGCCAAAACGCGTTGATTTGGAGACTTTCCGTCCAAATGTCTGTCCGGGGAAGTCCCCATAAATTCAACATTAATTCGTTGATCTTATTTCGATGCATAAGAGCCGGCACACCTCCCTCCCTCCCCCCGGCCACGTGCATTTCCCTTAATTCTTTCATTTAAATTTATTGTAATTGGAGGCGGGAAAGGGAGCTCCCTCTTTTGAACTGGCCCGGCGCCCAGAGTGCGCGAGGTTTCAATTCAAATTGCCACTAATACATTTCAATTAAAATTAAACACTCACACTCGAGCGATACAAAAAAATTGTTAACAAATAATTTTCTATTAGCGGGAAAGAAAGAGTGTCATGCCTGATCAAAATCGTACCAGATCGAACTCGTTATCGTTATCCAAGTAGGAGACATAACCATAGCCACAGCGGCAATTGAGGCGAGGCGACATAAAAAACAAAAAACAAAATACAAAATAAATACGAGAGAGCGAGATAAAATCGTTTCGAAGATTATTAATTGGCGCACTTTTTTCCTTTGTGGCGAGTTACTTAAAAAGTAATAAAGGGTGCTGAGCCAAATGGAAATATTTACACCATCACGCAACCGAATCTTGCCAGGAAAGCACTTGGCACATCTCTCTGCCGCCCAGCAATTAAGCTTTTCTGCTTTGTTTACCGAGCATTTCCATTACTTGTCAACCCCGGTCAATTGGCGAATGGATCTCCGGTCTCCGATCTCCATATCTGCAAAGGAGTTTGGAAAATACCGGATATTTTCCGCATATAATCTTCGAGGAATCGGAAACTATGGCGAGAATGAATCAGAACATTGCAATTCCGAAATTAATTGAATTGAATTGAATTTCTTTTTTTCATGTTATGGTTTGGCAAACATATTTTCATTAAATTTTTGCTCGCTGCAGCGAATCAAAATTTTTATTATATTCACTGATTACTTAACCCGATGAGCGTTTGTTTTTACTGAATGTCAACAATGTTGCGTCTACAAAAAAAAGATAGAACTTAACTTGATTTATGTTTTAAAAATATATATACCGTGGGGTAACAGCTTGCATAAACTTATAAATTATCTAGCAAATATTTCAATGAATGACGGGACACTTAAAACCGATTTATCTGACAACAAATAGGTTTAGCATTATTTAAGCTCTAAAAGTTAACTATTGATTATAACTATATTTACTTTTGACACTTTAGTGAAGCTTAAATAAACTTTGCTTAGTATAAACCTTATTTGTTATTAGTTTTTAATGCTAAAGCATTGCTTAAATATAATTTCGTTTTAAAAATATGTGAATAAACTGCATTTTAATTGAGGATGTTAATTAACAACCGTTAAGTTAAAAATAAGCTTGATGAAAATACTACTTTTATGTTAATATTTGAAAACAATTTAAAATTATTATTAAAATTATTTAATATTTTTAAAATCATCAAAATAAGTTGCCTATATTTTTGCTTCGGCTTTCTATTGATTTTTCTCTCTCTCTCCCAGCGACAATCGGCGATCGCATATCCGGCGTCGCTGGAGCTTCGGCTTCGTCTTCTGGTTGTGCTTCGCCTTTTGCCAGCTCTTAGCTCGATCTTCGCTCTTTCTCCGCTTCCCAAAGGCCCCCCGACGAAGAGAGATCGAGTTCAGAGAGATGTGGGGTTCCTGAAGCGAAGCTCCGCCGAGATCTGTGATCTGTGATTTTGCCTGCGCCGCCTTGGGTGTCGTATAAAATAGCGTAACGGCCGCTTGCAAAACTCATTCATTTCAAAATTGTCAATACGTTCGAACCGCCAGGAGAACCAAGGCAGCCCTTCAACCAGTGCTCAAAGTCAACGCAAATACACAACGGATATAAGGATAATACAACAAAAGGATTCTAGTCCCAAGTGATACATACAGTTTAATTTTGTGAACAATATATAAAACACGTTAATGAAATACAGAAATAATCGTGGCACTATCCTGCAAATACAGTTCAGAACATTCCTAAGATATCATAATCTCATGTTCGATTCCATTTGAGTGCTAATAACAAAGACGACAACTGAAGGATTTCGAATTTAACGGATTGGAAAATAGCTTAACGAGGTGAGGAATCGAATGATTATCAAAGTGTTTAATTACGAATATGCTAAGCAGTCGAGTTTTTCCGTGAGATAATTTTTTTATGATGTACTTGTTGTCATTGGAAAGCAGCCTTGCGATGTAAGGAAGCCGTTAAGGCGTCAAAACAAACAAATTATAGCTAATAAATAAATGGAAAAAACTAGAGCAAATCAATAACGCTTTTTCACTAAAAACTTAATTAACTCAAGTTAAATGACTTGTGACTAATTCTGGTAAAAAATGTCCCATTTCTCTCGGCTTTAGGTGAGGGAAAAAACTAAAACAAAAAGCTAACTAGAACGACTTGTAATAAAACCAGAGAACCTACTCTAGCGAGGAAAGAACATTCCATAAAATATTTACAAATTATCGGTAATTGCTCGACTTGAGCTTCGGTATTAGGCAATATTTGCAGCTGTCAAGGCTGTGGGGAAATTGCTCTGATTGATCTGGAATCCGAAACCGAGGCGGCAACAAGTGCCAAGTGCTCTCACTGTGCCACTTTGCCAGCCACCAGCCGTATCTTCCGCCAACAGTCTGGGCCGCAAATCATGTCAACTGATGATTTTGTTTAAATTAATAAAAACAATAAAAAATGTAGAGGGGGAGATAAACAATGCCAAGCGAAACCAAACAAAGCACGCGTACCAATTGGCGATGCCAGAAATGCCAGAAGATTGAGCAAAAAGGGCCTGGGCGGGGGGTGAAAAGTCCATCAATTAACCAGAACTTTGGAACTTGGCACTCATACGACCCGTGGGACCAAACCAAACCAAACCACCCAGAAAAACAAGTTTCACCCACAAGACGCCCTTTTCCAAACAAACAAAGTTCTAAGCTGGTTTAAATATGTAAATATAGAAAATATTTAAAGCAGGATAAGATAAGTATGTAAAAGTTGTTAAACAAACAAAAAATATAAAAACAAATTAGTTTAAGCTGGTTGTTTTCATTTAAATAATTTAAAAGTCATTGTTAGAGATAAAGCAGGGTCTTTGTTTGCTTTTAAAATTTTATTGCAGAAAGTAATTGCTTAAATGATTTGCATATTGATAATAAAAATATAAGTTACGTATTAGTTACGTGACTGTTTATTTTATAATAAATACAAGTTTCAGATTATAAGACTAGGAAATGTTTTATAAAATAGGTAATAGTTTTGCTAATAATTCTGAGGTAACATTTTTAATGCCTTAAAAATATATGAAATATTATTATTATTATTATTATTTTATTGTAATATAAAATGAAATTAATAAATTACAGTGTGTTAAGCCAGAGCGACAGCTTCAGGCTGATATACGAAATATATTCCTAAGACATAAAATATTTTTTTAACAAAAACCGTCTGCTGTGAAATGTAACCTTCCATTATCTATAACAATTTCTCGCAGTGCAGGAAACCCTCTTGACCATCGTTCTCTTCTAATTTGTGTTTCGGCTCTAAACTCTTTGCTCAGCGGCCTTGCCATCTTTAGGCGGGAGGCTGGCTCCTCTCTTAGCATCATCTTCCCCACATGAAGCCAAGGCGATGGCGAATTTCTGGCCCAAACCGGCGCAATCCGGCTCAGTCCAATGGCCACCGATCTAAACCAGTTAAATTCGCTTAAATCTCGATTGGCGCACACAGCAAACACACACACATTCCTCATTTTCATTTTCGCTCAAGACTTTGCAGCCCTGTTTTTGCGGCTGTGTCTGTGCATTTTTTTCAATATGTATTAATGTCCGTGTGGGACAGGAGCAGCTTTTCTTTAATGGCTTGATTGGCTGGAAAAGTGGGAGGAGGCTCCCAAAAGGAGGAGGAGGCGCCAGAGCTTCTTTATTGATTGTCTCGGGAGTGTGTGTTTGGGATCAATTGAGGGGGTTCTCTGATTGCGATCTGTTATCGGGGGTTGCAAAATGTGTATTTTATGATTTAACAATTAAGAAAACACAAATGAATGTGTGTAATAAATTTAGATAACTCAAAGAAACAGCTCGTTAAAGGGACTTGGTTATATTCTGGGTTATTTAACAGGTTTCTTTTCTTCTTTTCTTTGAGAATACAAATCCAGTTTTAAAATTGCGTCTTAAACATTTTCAAACATTATGCTGGATAGTTTATCAAATTCCCAACCTTAAGCACTCATCCATGCGATTTCTTTTTGGCCAGAAATAACCAGTTTTGAGTGGCCTAACAACCAGTTAGAAGCAGCTTTCAGAGCCCCAAAGTTCAACCTGTAACACTGTAACTCGGGGCCTTGGAGAAATATCTCCGAATGAAATAAAAATAAAATATCTGCGAGTGAAAAGTGCTCGCCTTGAATGCCGTCGCGTAAAGAAAACATATTAATCATAAAGCAATTACACTCAAATGGAATTGTTTGTTTAAGGAAATAATATATTTGTACTTGAACATGAGGCGCTGGCCAATGGCCTACCCCGCTCCTCCTCATATGTACTGTTCTGTTTTTTATTTTTGGATCGTATTGGATCATTCCGTTAATTAATTAATGGCTTCCAAAGCTGACACCCAAACTGACACCCACGTCTTGGGAAAGCTTTGTCATGCCGCCGCCTCGCTGCAATTTCTCTTGGCGAATCGCGAACCTTGATCTTGCAATGATCTAAGTTGCCGTTTTCTGATCTTTTCTCGTTTCAGTTTGCACACACGTTGCCGGGTGAAAAGTCGTCGTCGTCGTCGGAAGGAGAGACTCTTCTCCCAAAGGACTCATCTACGCTCCTAGCTTAAGGCTACTTAAGGCTGCAGGATGTTCGCCACGCAGGACACCATTCTAAAGTTGCTGACTCTGTGCGCCCTGGCACATTCTATAACCGCCTTGGCGTTGCAGGAAAAGTCTCCGGTCAGCTCTGGATCTGGAGCTCCCCTGGACCCCAGCCACAAGTATCTGATTGTGCGGGGCGAAGGACCCCAGCAGGGATCTTCGGATTCCCAGGAGCATGTGGAGTTTGATAACGCAGCCACCCTGCTCCTGCAAGCCTTCAAGAGCCAGCAAGTGCCTGCTTCGAATGGACTGGAGGAGTGCAGTGCTCCCAGCCACAAGGCCACCTTTTCGGGCTGGGACTATGTGATCCTGCTGGGCATGCTGGTCATCTCCTTGGGCATTGGCATTTTCTACGGCTTTTTCCAGAAGGGCGGCAGCTCCTCCAACGAGTTCCTGCTGGGCTCTGAGATGAGCATCTTCCCTGTGACCCTGAGCTTGACCACCAGCTTTATTACGGCCATTGAGCTGCTGGGAAATCCCTCCGAGATGTACTTCCAGGGTACCCAGTTTGTGCTGATCGTTATCCCCATGGTGCTGGTCATTCCGGTGGCCGTGAAGATCTTCTATCCCATATACTTCAAGATGGAGCTGACCAGTTGCTACGAGTACCTGGGCATACGGTTTGGCAAGGAGATCCGGATTCTGGGAGCAGTACTCTATGTCATACAGGTAGGGATCTCTGAAGGATCTTTGGGAAGGAGTTTGTATTTACTTGGATTGCTTTTCCAGATGTGCTTCTATACCGCGGTGGCTGTCCTGGCTCCGGCCATAGCTCTTTCCAAGGCCACGGGCCTGGACACTAAGATCGCTGTGGTCCTGATCTATGTGGTGTGCGTCTTTTACTCTTCTCAGGGAGGCATGAAGGCTGTAGTAATTGCGGATTCATTTCAGGTGAGTTTGGAGATTAAGAATTTATTCAAGGATAATTATTTAACCTAAATCTGTAAAATATAGAAGAAAAACTCCCTCTTTCTTTAGTTTGAATAGACATAAAGTACTTACATAAATGAACTTGATATTCTTTTATCCTTCAAGGCTGCTGTCCTGGCTGTTTCCTTGGTGTTGATTGTGGGACTGGGCTGCTTCTATAGCGGCAATCCCATTCAGGTCTTTCAAACTGCGGCCAAACACGATCGTTTGGAGTTTTTCAAGTGAGTTTTTACATTTAAATCTAAAATTTTAAATATATTTAATAACCTCTCCAAAACCTTTAGCATGGATCCCAATCCCACGACCCGTCACACCGTCTGGTCAGTGGTTATTGGTGGCTTCTTCTACTGGACTTCATTGTTTTGCACCAACCAGGCCTCCGTACAAAAGTGCATGTCCTTGAAGTCCTTGAGGCTGGCCAAGATAGCTCTGGGCTTTGCCATTATTGGTCTGATTGCCGTCTTCCTGCTGAACTTCTATACGGGCCTGATGGTCTTTACCCATTATGCGGATTGTGATCCTTTGACGGCAGGACGCATCTCGGCCACGGATCAGCTGCTGCCGTACTATGTGATCAACACCTATGAGCACATCTACTCCGTGGCAGGAATCTTTGTGGCTGGCATCTTTGCAGCCAGTTTGGGGTAGGTACTTACTTGGGGAAACAGTTTTAAGATTTATTTATAATAATTGTTGTTTTCTTCAACAGAACTGTGGCCTCTGCCTTGAACTCCCTGTCCGCGGTGACCTGCGAGGATCTCCTGGTCAATGGCATGAACATTAAAATCTCCCCTGAAAAGGGAGCCACGTATGCCAAGTGGATGTCCTTGGGCTTTGGCATTGCCTCCTTTGGCCTGGTCTTTATTGTGGAGCATCTGGGAGGAGTCCTGCAGGCCACTCTCACCCTGAATGGGTTGATTGGTGGCGTTACTCTGGGATTGTTTGTCTTGGGAATTGCCTGCAAGCAGGCCAATACCAAGGGTGCCTTCTACGGAGGATTATTGTCACTAGTCCTGGTTATCTTCGTGGGCGTTGTGGCCCAAATTGTTAGCGTGGAGCAACCTTCGTTGCCCACATCCATCGATAACTGCGATTGTCATGTCAACATGACGAATATCATTGGAGATTTGCTTACGGAGCCTGTGGAGATTGTTAAAGAGGGTGGATTCACGTAAGTTTTAAACAAATTATTTATTTATTTTATATTTTATATTTAATTTATATTCCAATTACAGAACCTGGCCCATCTTCCGGCTGAGCTACATGTGGTACAGCATGATCGGCTGCCTGCTCACCGTCTTCCTGGGCTGGCTCATCTCGCTGATAATCGACTTCATCCAACGACGCAATGTGCTGAAGATCACCGGCAACAAGGGCATCGACAATCCCGCCGTTTCCGAGGAGGTCTTCAAGAGCGATCCCCAGGTGCAGTACACCACCAGCAGCACCGTGACCACCACCACGGCGGTGGTGGATAACAAAGAGACTACAAGTGGCGAGGGCCATGTGAACCACGCCATTCGCATCGACGACGAATAGAACTCGAGAGTCCTGAGAGGAGTCCTGAGAGGCGAATTCACAAACACACACACCTGTGCATTCCTCTTGTGCAACCTGTAACCTCTATGTACAAAGACCAGTCGCAATCCTAACTGTCCTAGCTTAGTCGAAAGAGTGATTTCTAGTTCGTAAGTTCGTTCCAAGACGAGGTCGCTGGCCCAGAGCAGCGATCGTTGACACAGTATTCCGTATATGCAAACACACACTTACTAATGTTACTACGAAAATGAATTTATCTATAGTTTTGTTTTAGTTTTAAGGAATCGTAAATAAAATAAAATGCAAATACAATATCGAAAGCAGGTTATTATAAAGCTTGAATGTGAAGATTGACTTGGTATGACTTGGGAAATATAGATAAAGATATAAATTAACTTATTAAAAGTTATTAGATGGTTTCAGAAAAGTGTCTATAAAAGTGACTTCTAAATTTATTTATAAAGTGGTCTAACTTCAAGAGCCACATTTATAGTTTATTTTATCACATAAATATTTCCAAAAAAGTTATACATCCATCCATGACTGCTTCTTTTCCCTTGAAATATCCTAATGTTTTCTACTTCCAAGGACTGGTTACTAATTTATTTGCTTAAATAATAATATACAACGCCTCATAGATTTTTCAAAGAAGTTTATTTCGCTTGGGAATTTAAATTCGAAAAAATATTATACACATATATTATAAATACAATAATTTCAATGCATCAATAAATTTACAATTAAAACGTATGAGTATATTTACACGGCCTGTCCACGTTCCGAATCACGTCACGCTGATCTCCTCGTCACTGTCCGAGTTGGAGTCGTAGTCATCGTAGTAAAGCTTCATGAACTCGGAGCTCTGTTGCTGTTGCTGCTGATGTTGCTGCTGTTGCTGCTGCTGCTGCTGATGTTGCTGCTGCTGCTGCTGCTGCTGGTGATGATGATGCAGCTGTGCAGCTGCTGCTGCAGCGGCCAGCTCCACCTCCCGCATGGCACTGAAATGCGGCGAGTGATGGAGCTGCTGCTGCAGTTGCTCGAACCTCCGCTGCTTGGCCTCCTGCAGGCTGCTCTCCAGCTTAAACTTCAGATCGGCGGCCACCAGTTGCTTCTGCATCTCGGCATTGATCTTGGCCTGAAATTCTGCAGCACTGCTGGCCGCTCCTGGGGGCGAGGAGGTGGCAGATGAAACCGTGTTGCCAGGCGTGGCCGTCGGAGTGGGCGTGGCCGCATTGCTGGTGAGCAGCGGCGGTGGCGAGCTGATCTGAATGCCGTAGCCCACCGAAGGACTGCTCCGGCTACTGGCGGACTGCGGCGATTTCGGGGTCACGGCTGCTGCCGGCGGCTCCTCCTTAGCCACAGTGCCTGGCGGTGGGCCGGGTGGAGGCGTGGCACTTCCGTTTGGCGACAGCAAGGAGGGGCTTAGCGGCGTCAGCGGGCGATCGCACTTGGCATCGCTCAGATCCGGATTGGGGTTGTTCTTGTTGGGCAGCGTCTGGTCCCGGGAACCGCCGCTGGCCAGTAGTTCGCGCTCCTTGGAGTTGCGCCACTTCATCCGCCGGTTCTGAAACCAAATTTTCACCTGCAAATGAATGGGAAAAATAGGATTTAAAATGGAATTTTTATTTTATTTGAAATGGGTAACTTCAGCAGATGGAAAGCTGTCCGGAGCAGGACTGGAGGATAATAAAGGGAAAGTCAAGGGGGCAGAGACATTAAACATACAGGCAGAGAAAAATGTGAAAGTATTATTATATCACATACAGTATACATTACGAAATACAATACATTATATATTTAAACTTCTGCCCTTTTCTTCAAGTCTACATAGTTTCCCAACTTTTCATGGTCATTCGCCTGGACGGGTGAGTGTGTGTAGTGTGTAGATTTTATTCCTTCCACGTTGTCCGCTTTCGGAAACTGAACTTTTCCGTTCTGCCCGGCAAAAACTTTTCTGTGGCAAATTGAATCTCCGGATAAACCCACACAGATCCAAACACTCGCACTGCACACCCTTCCCATTTAGGCGAGGGTCGTGTGTGTGGGCGTGGTCATGGGGACCGGGGCAAAAGTTTGAACTGCACTGCCATCGCCAGACGCTGGCCATATCCATAATAAATGCAAATTAGAGACATTTTCCCCAAAAGCGGCTACAAATTGATTAGAGGCCGCACAGTGGGACAAAGATATTCAAAACAAAATACAATTTAAAGGAGAAGTTAAGACTCTTTAAGAAGAATTAGAAGAGAATTCTATTCAAAATAATTAAAACTATTATCATTTAAATTCCTCAAAAAAATAAATATATATATATATATATTTGAATTTGATTTAAAAATTAGTAGTAAATCAGTTAACATGTTCTGTCATAACACCGTAATCGCCATTGAATGCCTTTCAAATTTTCAATTATTTTCCTAACTTTTAAGAACTTTTTTTAATGCTTAATTTATTTAAGAATGTTGGAGAAACCTTTCTAATCTTTTGCAAAATATAATCCCAATATTTTTGTTTATTATCTTAACACAGTGTCAGGCAAAATTGGTCCAGCAAAAATTCTGCAAGTCTTGTTTCTCACATCCTAGTATCCCTTTCCAGGACGACCTGATCTCAACCGGAGGCGGCGACCCATTGCATTTGACAGGCAGGAGAGCAGGGCGAGAGACACTTGAAGCGGATTGCAGGACTCGTCGGGCCGCATCCTTGGCCCTGTGTTTGAGTTATTGTGCCGGGGGTTTGTGTTCTGTCCTGTGGCTCGTCCTGCCTGCGTGCCTATGACACAGCAGGACACTCGCACTTTGTTGCAAGCCAAAACAATTTGCAACAATTTATGGGGAGAGCCCACCCACACACACACACACCCACACCCTGCTCGCAATTAGATTGTGACTTGATGTGAAATTTAAAGCAAATTAATGCGTGAAATTGGAGGGGGACCACCTCCTCCATAAATTTATAAATAAATAAGTAAACAACGGCAACAAAAAGCTGCTGACATGTTAAACAAGCGATTAACCGCAGAGATTTCTTGGCCGAGTATCCTTGGGAAGCTGCTGCTCGTCCCACTCCTCCTTATGGTGGCACGTGGCCCCCCGAAAATGTTTGCGGCTTTCGGTTTGCTGTTTCGCTTACTTCCGGTCATTGAGTTTTTTTAGCGTCTGTCCTTCGCCCGCCCACCCTTCGGCAATTGAAATAATAAGCTCAGGCGGCGATAAGATTAATGATTATGGGTCCAGAAGAAATGGGATCTGGGACCCAGCGCTACCGTCGTCATAGTCATCGTCTGTTCCTGATGGAAATTAATTATAAAGCGTGCAATTTAGTATGCCAAGGAGCGCGACGCGGCGTCTGGACATTTCCGTTTGCCTTGTTAAATGAGCTCGAAACTGTGATGATTGCCTACGGCGAGGAGAGCTGCTCTCTCGCTCCGCCTCCTGAAACTTATATATAGAACCTGTTCTAGTTAACTCAATCGGTTTTATAATTACTAACAAATAAACCAGTAACGGAAATGCCTCGTTTGGGGGAAATTATAAACTGCCATTGAGAGTCACGTTTAGTCCGGCTTGTTAACAAATATTGGCCATGTAATGAGTGCTCTCTCTCTCTGCCTCCCATAAAATCACAGCGAAAACGTATAATTATTGTCTAACACATAAAATATTCGTTATCATATAATAATTTAAAATTATGCAAATATTTGTGTTTGGCGAGACAAAAACTAAAATTCAATTGTTTGTTTATTGTAATTAGCAAAAGGGAGAAGTGGCTGTGGAGTTTTGGGGTTAATTAAGTGTTAAATTGTTGTGGAATAATCAAGGATAATATTTGAATAATATGTTTGGATAGTTGGAATTAAAATCATATATTTTTGAGTTTACTTTAAAGGAAACTTAAAAAAAATATGGGGCTAAATCATTCAGGGATCATGTTTGGTACAAGAGATTAATGCTTTTGGAATAGAGTTTTGGTTGTGCTTTAAGTGCTGTGGAATAAATCAATTAATTTCTATAGTTAAATATTATTAAATATCCTATTATATTTGTCCAATTAATCTTTTTCAAAGGCACCTCTATTACCCAATTTCTTATATTAATCTAGTTACTCCTAGTAAACCCTGACCACCATCCCATTCACAGCCCCCATGTAATCACATCTCTTTCGAAATGAAGTTCTCAAGCCCGGATGCTATCTCAAATTCCGGCTAAACGTTTTGCCACTTTGTTAAAGACCCCAAACCATCACCATTCCCGGGAATATACTCCCCCAAAGGCAGTGGCACTCGCCGTAGAGTAGAGCCCATTCCATTGACAGTAAGCCAAAACGATAAGTAACATATTTTTCTGACACGCTGCCAGCATAACGCGCATAGAATTTGTTTGAAGTTTTTATAAAGCAGCCCAGTAGAGTCGGGAAATAATGGGCGGCAATCCACCCCTCTGCTATATACATATATACACTTTTTTTCTTCCGAAAATTGACTTTGGGCAATGAGCACAAGCTGTTGTTTGTGGGGGAGGATAGAGAGTCCCGTTCCGTTCCGTCCTGCTATATCCCGACTTTTGCCAATCTCGTCCGAGGGCAACATATGTTAACTAATGAGGCTGGCTTCAAGGGGGAGTTCGCTCGCTCGACCTTCCTTCCTGTCAACCCATTTTCGGGCCCCGGCATGTCATTCGATACGCTGCGTAATAGCGTATTAAATAGTCTGCTACTATTTGCCAAAGTCATTCCAACAGCAGTTGGCAGTGCGTTTTGGGTTACTGGCCATGGTCCATTTGGACTGGACTGCCTCCTCTGAGTTCCTGCCCGCTTTTGTGGTTATTGTTTTAGGGGGAATCTCTCGGCGGAGTGTTTGCAAAATTTCTTTGGCTTGTGGCCGGGCGAACCATTTATTTAGCAATTTGTCAACAAATTTATTTTGTAACCAAAGCTGCAAATGATGGGTTTTAATGTTTCCCAATTGGTTTTTGCCCAAGAGGGTTGCAAATTGGCAAATTGAAATGAAATTTGAGTTTGGAACATTAAGTGCTCTTTGATTTGTGGCGTTGTAAAACTTGAATAAGATGGATTTATAAATAGGTTTATATGAAATCTACGAGTCATGAAGAGCCTCAGGCAGTCTGTAAGTGTTTTCTTAAATGTTTCATTTAATTAAATGCAGTATTTAATTTTTAAGTCAAATTTTAAACTAAGAGATGTATGAAAATATAAGGCTGGGAGATACACTTTCTTTGCTTTCTATCGAAAAAATTTTAATTAGGTTAATAAATTTGCATACTGAATAAAATATTACAAATTTTTTAAGTTAAGCACTTTTACAATTTTGAAAAATTTTAATAAAAGTTCTCTCCTTAAGGTCATGGTTTGATGAAACTTATATAAGCATCTCTTCGATAAATAATTCAATTAAATAATTTATATATTATTCATGTCTCTATATCCTAGTCCACCCTTAAGTTCATAATCTTAAATCACTTTCACAGATTTTCTCTCGCCAAACTCCCTAGTCGACCATTAAGAGGCTAACAAGACTCATAAAAACCAAAGCAAACAATGCATAACGCCAGAGATCGAGTGTTAAATACTCTCTACGGATTTCCCCATTCAGGGATTATTATTTATTGTGCGGCTTGATTTAAAGCCTACGGCTAGCTTCAGTCAAAGAAATCGAAATCGGGGAATCGCAAACCAAATAAAAAACAGAACCATGCAGCGTCTGCTGTGGGTGTGTGTGGAATACAGACAAAAGACAAGGCAGACGAAATGGAAAATAAAAATATTTATAACGTGAAAATGCCAAAAGTGCCAGAAAGAAAGAGAGAGAATAAACAAAGACCGAGTGAGAGAGAGAGAGTGGGAAATGGTTGAAAATTCCACAGTTGATTGCGAAAGCGTTGGCGGGAATTTCCTTTATTCGATGTGGCGACGGGGGCTGCCCGACATTTTTCTCCCCTCAATTTTTTCGACAAATCAAAAACAGACGAATTTGTTTTGGACATGACACTTAAAAAGTTGCCGGGCGAGAGCCAGACACGTGTGTCTAGCGGGGGTGGCTTTAGCTTTAGCTATTGCTGCTCTTCATTCCTAGTCCTGTATATATGTTTATATATATATTCCGCGATTCCTTTGTGTATTGATTTAAAAACGCAAATCACATTTTCGCCTCAAGATGTTTTCATTTCCGCCGCATGATTTTGGCAGCCGCCTGCGGGCAGGACAAGCTCTTTCTTCAGTCGGAATTTCCACTTTCCCGCTCACCCGCTCTTGGAGTGTCATTAATGGCAATTAAATTTATAGCCAGCGGATTATGAGGCTGGTAACTGTCAGTTGCAGTTCCCTTTGAAGAGGGCGTGACTGATGGCAGGAGTGTGCTGGCCTGGGAACTGGGAACTTGAGTGGCATAAAGCTCATCTCTGGTATTTATTTATTGGCGTTATTGAATATAATGCTTTGATTTAAAATGATTTGTCCTTTTCAATAATTTATTCAAATAAGAATTAGTTAAAGCAATAAATATGAAGGCTTGACTTATAATTTTTGTATTGTTTTTGTTGTCTTCCATTCAGCAAATACAATTAACCGGAGAACAGTTGGATTATAAATATTAAAAAAATAATAAAAAATATCTAGAATATTCCGTCGGGGCTTTAATTTAATTGATTTTTCATATTTAAAAAGAAAAACATATATTTCAAGTACTAAAAAAGGAAAATATTGCGAAATATTTCGATAAGTTTGTAATAACTTCGATTAATAATTTATTCTTGATTAAATTAGCTAGAAATTCATTTAACTCTTAAATTGTATTGTATTTAAAATTATTCCTACGAAGACTTGAAATATACTCCACTTAATCCCAAAACCCTGAGTTAATAATCCTAAAAACGTGACTTGCATCCTTACTTTTTTTTGGTTTAAAAAATGCACAGAAACCGCGCCCATAAATCGACTGGCAGCAAATTTTTCGAGTGCGTTTGTAAAAATCGCAATAAACGTTGCAATGAACAACACTCGAAATGATGAATCACCTGGCCAACTGGTCATTTGGCCAACTGAGAGCTGGGCATCATCAATGCAACGTTTGTCGACCGCAAGGCACGCGACACAAATTCCCGCTGGACAATGGCCAAAAGGCCCCCTCCAGCCAATGCCCTCGATACTCGAATTGCAGGCAGCCAGTGAGTGCAGTGTGTGCGGCTATATTTATGACGCGTACTGTGCAGCAAAGTGAACAACAAGCGAGCTGCAAAAAGTGCAGTAAAACGAAGGAGGCGGCAGGCAGGCAGGCTCTTAAATCATGTTGCATACAGCTAGGCGCAATGCAAGCCACTCACACTCGTCGAACACTCACTCTCACACACACACTCAACCCACTCAACCTGTGACACTCGAGTGTGAATATCCGCACTCGTTCATCGCCCAAACTACGTAGCCAAGGACCTCAATCCTGCACATCCCACACTCTCTGTATGTGGCGCTCGTTAATGGAGCTCCCATCGCCGCCGGCTGCCCAACACTTTGGGTGTAGGTGTCCCTGCCCCAGTCCCTGTCCGTATCCCTTGTCCTTTGTCCTTTGCCTCTCACTCTCAACTCATATCCTCGGTTTCAGCAGCTTCCAGGGTCCAGAGTCCAGAGTCCAGGGTCCAGAGCCACCGCAAGCTGGACACCCGCTGCGATTTGATTGCGAATTTTTCTGACATTTTTGC
>VNJS01013388.1:0-13031 GCA_008042575.1 Drosophila watanabei | reverse complement strand
ACGGAGATTAACTTGCTATCGCATGTACATATTTGTGCATTTGCTGATGGCATTTAATAGTGGTTAAGCGTTATAAACTGCTAAGCAAATGTTAAAACCACAAATATGCAAATGGAATTTGAAAACCAAAATATAAAAATAACTAAAAAGACGAACTTATGCATGAGATTTCTCACATCCGCTTTTTGGGTCATTCTATTTTTGCTATTTTTGTTATCTGTCGCTTTGACTTAATGCAATTCCGAGGTTATAATATGGTACATATGTATATATTTCTGTGTTTTGATTATAATTTTGTTGTGATCTTCTGTTACTTTAGAGTTGCAAATTTTACAATACCTGTATTACCCGTATTACGTACCCCCAGGTTAGGGCAAGGATGGTTTAATAAAAACGAACTTTTTTGGCAAGACTTTGGCCAATTCTGCCCAAGCTATAAAGCTTATCCCTTAAAGACATTATTTGGCCATCTTTGTACATATAACTATAAATTTAAAGTGTTTTTGAGGAAAAGATTAATCAGTAATCTTACTGCTTAAGCTCAACAAATCACGTTACCAGTCCTGGGGGTATAAATGCAACATTTTTAAATTAAATCGATCAGAGTATTCGTTTTTAGGCATTATTTCAAAAAGTTACCTAGCATATAGGAACATCTCTATCCGGTTGATTTGGCTCCAAGTAGTCACCAATTTTCCTCGGTGAAACTCACGCACACATAAATTGTACCATCTTTTTGCACTTTATCGGAAAAACTAGACGAAAAAAGTGTCCTTATCAAGGCAAGCCCAAAACTTTCCTCAAAGTTATTTTGCGGCCCCGGGGCAGAAGTGTGATATGAGTGTTGCTTTATTGTCTCGGCTGGATTGCAACTCCCTTTATGGCCGGCACACTCCAGCTGCTGGCTGATCCCGCCGCCATTAATGCCCGCAAATTGTGCCCCGACACGCCAGCGAATTCAATACAAAATAGAAGAAAAAAAGAAAGAAAAGTTGCTGCCAACTTAAACACTCCGCTCGGCTCTGTTCAGTTCAGTACAGTTCAGTACAGCTCATTCCAGGGAAGTTAGTTCGGGTGCCTTTATTTTTTACAGCCGTTGTTGGAGGAAACTTTTCTCATTAGTCACTATTTTTAGCTGCAGTTTAATTGTTACACACTCGCAGGACGAAACTTTCCCTGCCGCAGCGAGAGTGCTCAAAGTTGTTGCCATTTTTTATGCCCCTGCGCGAGGAGTTCATCAGGCGCCGGTGGTTGCTGGCTGCCTGGCATTTGCCCAAGATTTGTGTAAACAAATTAAACGTGCTGCATGCCGTCGGGCCATTTATTTTTCAAACCATCGAGAGCAGGTGCGAAATGAATATGGTGAATTTGCGCCTAACAAAATTAAAAGTTTTCGGGCCCACTGGCAATTAAAGTTAATGCCTTGTGTGTGTGCTTGCAGGGGGATCCCCTGTAATTACACAAAACGCGTGAGCAATGCCTGTAATTTAGACTCAAACGAGGGAGCACAAAGCATTGACATGCCACAGTCCTGTATTTCTTCCTGCCGGGGTTTGGCATTCGCTGTCTAATGGCACCCGGAGCAGCTCGGCGGCTGCTCTATTTGGGGAAATTTCATGCATTCGCAGGCGCTACCTATGGCGGAACAATACCATTCGCATCGCTGCCAGACCTTCTCTTGTTTCAGTCAAAAAGCCGGCTTTAATTAAGTGCATGCCGGGTGCCTGTGCTCGAATATGAAATCCTTTGACTTGCCGCCCCGGAACCCCGCCCGCGTGCAACAAATTAAATGACAATTTACATTAGTCGTTGACGGGAACTGCACATCCCTGCGCAGTCAGTCAGCCGGCAGTTCCAAAGGTATTTTCATATTAAATTACCCAAGCATGCGAAATGCCCTTTAGTATTAATTTATCGGTTGGAAACGCATGATACTTGCTCTCGTCATTTATGCCAACTCAACAGCAAAGTCGAAAATGTAACTAGCTTTGGCTGGCTCAAAAGTAAGCAAACAAAAAAAGTTATTCACTAAACTGAACGAGTACATGTTCATTAATAATTGTTTTTATTTATATTTATTTCTATTTTTAAACAGTAAATAAACAGTGAACAAGTAATCACGTAAACCATATGAAAGGTTTCATGAGAACAAGTTCATCCAAGTAAGCATTATTTACCCAATACCGTAATCATAAGTAAATCTTAATTCAGATACTTAGACTTAAAGGGAGCTCCTAGTTACTCCCGGGCGACATCTGCCACTAGCAACGTCAGATTCGGATCTTTTTACATTCCCTGTTTAATCTTTATGCTGCCGTAAAAAACAGGACTAATTACTGGCAGTCAGGAAAGGAAGGGTTAATTACTTGCCAGGACTTTGACAGCTATTTTTTGCCTCCCTTTTAAGCCAGAAAAGGTTTTCATTATTCCGTGCAACGCATTTATTGTAAAAAAAATAGGATGAAGCCTTAATGAACAAACTATAGCAATTAAGTAAGTTTACAAGAAATAACAATAGAAGTACAGCTTTAATTAACAACTATTTTTGGGTTCACTCTTTAAAAGTACATATATTGAACGTATACGAGTACAGATAACTTGGGTTGGATTGGTCTGAAAGCAGTTGAGATATTTTCTGGTCTCATTCGATTCGAAGGTGTAGTAGTTCAATGAGTTTCTTCAGTTTTATTTAATAATTTCAGAGTTGGTTCAGGTTGGTTCCGTTTTGTATTGTTATACATTTCAACTTAGTAATAACAAAAACCTAATAATAAGAAGATGAATAACGCCGCACACCGTGGCATTTCAAATGTAAACATCTTGTTATTATAAGGTCTTTGGTAAGAACTTACACACTACTGCAGCAAGCTTACGGCTTAGACAAACTATGTATATGACTATTTAGTTCAAAACGCTTTTTTAAATGGCAAACACGATAAAGTTAGCATAGGTTAGTGGAGGCGACTTAAAGGAACTACGAAAGATTTCAGAGGACAACTTTATCGGAATAAATAATATAGGAAATTAGGTGGACACTGGACACAAGGCCCTTAATATACTATGTACAAGGTAACCTAAAGTGACTACAAGCACTTCAATTCTACGATATGGTACAAACACTTAACTGCTACGTATAGCCTTACTTTTTACACAGTTCGCCTGCGCTCACGCGATCTATTTCTCGCAGTAATATGCATATTGTTGAGTTTCCTTCTTAAGGCACAGACATTATGTACACCTGACAGTGCTTAGGTCACACGAGAGGGACTGATCAAGGGCTGATCTATGAGGCTGGTGGTTTTCCATGCACTCTGAACCGATAGAGACATGTGTAGGTGGGCTGGCCGTGGTTGGTTTCGATGCGTAGCTCGACTATCTCGTATGGCCGCTTGATGTCCAGATTCTGAATGGCAAAGTACTGCAGGGAGGCGCCATTATCCTGGAACTCATACTCGCCAAATAGCACAGGGTCCTGGTCCTTCTCCTGCTCCAAACCCTGAGAATAATATCCAATTAAGAATTGATTATCTTTATAATTAGTTGTAAAAACTTACCCAAACAGTAAAGTTGCGGGGAGCAGAGTCTATTCTTCCCGTTGGCGACAGACTTTTGGGTATGTGCTCCAGTGTGAACCCAGTGACATACACCAAGGAATTAAGCTTAAGCACTGAGGGGATCAAAATAATATTAAGTTTCACAGGTTCAATTACTCAACTGTCAGCACACTTGCCTAGGAAGCCTGGGAATCCCTGGAAAGCCCAGCACTCGCCTGGCTGCACATTGGGCGAAATGGCCACCCGGGGAGTGTTGGTGGGATACCAAAGGGGTATGCCGAAAACCGATATCTGGGCCGATTTCGTCTGGTAGCTCTCGGTGCAGCGCGTGGAAAGGATCTGTCCGCCGGCCGACTCTAAGGCAAAGTCTACCAGGCCCGTCTTGTCCGCGTCGTAAATGGCCAGGACGGTCTTGACAATCTGGCGCACCTCCTCCTCGCGTATGTGACCTTTCAGCTCCTTGGTGCTCTCGTTGTGCTTGGCCTCGACCACCAGCAGCATTTCCTGCTTGAGCCTCTGACTGATGTCGTTCATTAGCAGGATGCTGGATCGCTCGATCTCGTCACGAATATTGTTATTAGTCCGCTTATTTAGCTCCAACAGTTGCTGCTCCAGGTAATCCTTGGCCACGAACATGCTTCGCACCCAGTTCTGCAGATCAATGTCATCCAGTTGGCCCGTGGCACCGCCAGCGGAGGACTGCTGCTTGAAGCCCAGAATCTCGACCAGGGAAAGCTTGACCTGCTTGTTCAAAAGAGCGAACTGCGAATCGTTCAGAGACGCCAACTTAGTTTCGATCTCGGCCAACAGTCCGCTAAAGCGCCGATCCTGGGCCAGTTCGTGTTGGTGTATGCGCTCCAGCAGGTCCTCCTGGCCAAGCTTTAAGTTGCTGATAGACTGGTGAAGATCGGCGTTTTCCGCCTGCTTATCGGATAGGGCCAGCTTGATGAAGGCGATCTCCTTGTTCAGATGCTCAAGTTGTATTTCGGCGGGATGGAAGCCAGAGCTCTCCTTCGCCTCCAGCTGCTGCACTCGAAGATTAATCCGAGCATCTACAAAATCGCCCAGCTCTGGGGATCCCAAGATTCGTCTCAAGAGCGCCTCAATGTCAATTCTATCCAGCTGCAGCGTATAGTTGGACTCGTGCAGGCTAACCTCTGCCTCGATCAGTCTGGTGATCTCCTCCAGATTGGCCGGCGATAGCTTAGTCTCAGCAGCATCCCACACTCCCGACTGCTTCAGCTCTAGCCGCAGTTTTCCGACCAAATCAGACAGATCCTGTTCGCTGTGCTTCGTCTTCTGGGCAAACTGCTGCATGTTGTCCTGTATTAGCTGAACGACGACTTGAACTTGTTGCGGTGACAGTTGCTGCTGCTTTGCTGCCGATTGCTGCTGCTGCAATTTCAGATCCACCAACTGCTGCACGTAGCTGTTGACATGGTTTAAAATGTTCTCATATTCCTCCGGAGTCAGAGCCTTCTGAATGTCCTTCTCGATGCTGGCCATGTTGAGCTTGATGGCCTCGGCCTCGACCGCCTGATGACCACCTGCAACAGGACGCTCCTTCAGCCAAGTACTCCAGGGAGCGCCCGAGTGCAGACGTGCCTGCAGAGTGCCCAAAAGGGTCAAAGGCAGCGAAAGCAGCGACCCGAAGCCCTGGCTTTGATCTTCCTGCAACAGCGACCAAGCTGGCCAGAGAAAGAGCGAAACAAAGCACTATTAGTTGGCAATCCTTCTACATTTTAGTTTCCCACAAATGTGAATATCAAGTGGACCGAGGTAAGGGGAACCTTGTCTTTGGGGCAATTCCAACACACACAAATGCAGAAGGATGGATAGAGTTCGATTCTGGCCAACTAATATTGCTTGTTTTGCATTCTACTTACCATTTAGCGAACTTCTAGCAAATAAAACCAACTATTCTTTGTACGTAACATGTGTTGTAAGAAATCGTTTGCAGTTTATTTTTTGTACAGACAAAGCCAAACAGTGAACAAGTTACAAAAATTAAACGTTGTTTGACAACAATCAAGACTTTCTTAGGGCGTCCACCCAACTGGATGGGTGAGGGCCCTAATTGATTATACGCAAATAATTACAAAAAGACTGCAAATTGAACAGCGGCGAGCTCTATCCTTCTTCCATCAGCCAGTGATGTTGCATTTTGTTGTTGTTGGGAATTGTGTGGGGTTAGTATGAGGGGATAATGTGGTGTGTGCCTAGGCCTAAGGGAAAATGTATCGACAAAACACTATACAATAGGTTTAGCGGACGGACGAAACGCGGACCAAATGCTTTAATTTGTACTCAAAATTGTTCATAAAGAGAGAAGACCGAGAGCGGCTCCCTCGAAAAGATCCTGTCAACTGACCAACTGCTGCAGCAGTTCGAAAACGAAACGGTAGAATCCCCATTCCAAATGCTCCCTAAATACGCTCATAGTAAACCTGATCGTCGGCCTGAAAAATCTGACGCCCCTTGTTGACCACGTTCTGGCCGATGGTCTTCAAATACAACAAGTAGTCGTCGGCCCAGTCCCGCACACGTACTGCCTGCTCGGCAGCCTGCGACCGCAGGGACTCGTACTGGGCCTGGTTTAGGTAGTCGCCTACATTGATCTGGGGCAGTTCAGGTAGGGTGAATGTGTATTCGGTAAGGGATTTGGGTGGGAAAGTTTCATTGGGGTGTAGGTAATAGAACAGACCTGCAAAGGCGAAGTTTATTAGGCATTGCTCGATGCTGGCAGCTGGCGAGTAAAATAAAATATGCGTGTAATCACGTGGCCACAATCCACTTCACAGCGGCTGGCGAGTGTCAACGGCCAGCCGAGTGTATAAATAAACACACATGGCATTCGGAGCTGACCCGATCCAAGGTCTGTAGGGCGCACGCCTTCACATATTTTACTTTACATCGCTTTCCATGCCGAAATACTCACCGGTCAGCAGAAGAAGGGGAAGCAGTATCAGGAGAAAAATGAGGAATCTCTTTTTTGACTTGTTTTCCGCGTCCGAAGACCGCAGCAGCCATGTGTCCAAGCTCAGCACCGATCCAATGAAAAGGTAAACATAACGCAGCAGATTCGAGAGTCCGCCGGTAACGGCTTGTCCAACCTTCCCGAGAAATCCGAGCTGCTGGCTCTGCTGGCGCCGCGCATAATAGTTCTGATATGCATTCGTCTCTGTGGCCGAGATGTTAGTCACACGTGTCCACACTGTGGTGACGGTGCTCACAACGAGCTGGATGAGACGGACCAACCACCAACTCTGCTTCTGCTGTCCAAAAGTAGCGTCCAGTTCGTCAGCAGAGTCGTAGTTGGCCTGCTGTGTGTACTTCGCCTGATATCGGCGGCGGATAAACTCCTCCTGTTCTGGGTTCTGCTGGACCATGTAATTGACACGCTCGTCATGGTTGCCCAGGCTCCGCCGGGACATATTGGGCATGGCCACAACGCCGGGGGCCAGGTGACGGCGGTGGGGCGACAGCTCCGAGTAGGTGTAGTCCGTCTTGGGCGTTTTGCTGCAAGATTTCAAATGATTAGTCGGAGCTCTGAAACGTTGGGTTACTGCACGTACTTCCAGTACTCGCCGGCATCCCTGTACTCGATATATGCCGGGTAATCACTGATATTCGCGGAGCTGAGGTTGCCGTTCGACTGGCTTAGTTTCTCCTGGGCGGAGTTCAGCGTATTCTGTGTGGTCTCCAGCTGGCTCCTGTTCCGCGGCGTAGATGTGGCGCCGCCCGAGCGCTTTGTGAAGATCGACGTGACCGTGGTGGTGGTCGAGGTCTGCTGCTTGCGCTTGGCCTCCGGTGTCATGTCGTCGCTCGAATAGTCCGAGGTCAGCTGGGCGAAGGCCTTGCTCCGAGTCTTCTTGCTGGTGCTGCTCGACTCTACCACATGCTCCTCCACTATCGTTCTGCAAAGTCGGGATGTAGATAGTCGTTCGGTGAGATTTAACGGAAATGTTTGAATACGAGTGAGTAAGCCCCTGATAACGTGGTCGCCTAACTGCTCTAGTACAGCGTATCAAAACAGAAATACAAAAATATGCTCATTAAGCCAGGTGGCCTTCGCTGTTATTGGCTGTTGGCCGGACGCCCCAGCATGCTCATTTTCGTGGCCAGAACGTGAAAACCGAATAGCTGACGGCCGAATGTCGTCATCAAGCGAACGAACGGCTACAACGCTCGCTTGAACTGCGCGCCAAAAGCGAACGAAGCTCGTCGAGTCGCCGCACCCTGTATGTGGATTTGCCTTCGCTTTCGTTTCGTCGTTTCGAAATGTAGATTCACTGCGAGCGTGAATAACAAGGAGGTGACGTCATGGCAGCAACATACACCGTTCAAACATGAACAGACCGTGATGGGGTTATTGCTTTGGTTGTGACGCGACCGACCCTCGCGACGGCTCAAATGAGCAATGTAAATGAAACTGCCCTTTTTTACCCCCTCCTTATATGGACAGATCTGTCTGGAGATGATTCCCTGGTACTCACTGCACATTGGGCGCCGCCGAGGACTTCTTCTTGACGTGGTGATGCACATGGCCTTCCTCGCCGGCGTGCTCGCAGTTCTCATGATCGCAGCTCGAGCGGAGGAACGGCGTCTTCGATCGCGACCGGCGACGCGTCTCTATCTGGTAGGTCTCTTCACTCATTCTCTCTTGCTCCTCCTCGCGTCTTCCCGTGGCCCACAAAGGTTGGGTTGCTCGGTGGTGGCTGCAAGAAAAGAAAATTAATTAACACGGCCGGCTACGAACTTCAAGTAAACACATGGAGATCGGGGCGTGGATTGTTTACAATTGGGCAGCTGGAACACACTCGCATGCCTGCCCAAAATGGCTTCACATTCCCATTCCAGCTCCCACAAAAGGGGCAATGTCGAAACGCTTGACACACTTGTGGGTAATCTTTGCTTTAATGCTCGAGTGCGCTCTCCGAGGGTGGAGTGGAACGTGGATCGAGCATAACGCCGCATTATGCAACGCGATGCGTGTGGAAGTGAAATGAGCGCAGTGCCCGGTTTTTAATTAGAATGCAATGGGGAGGAGGCATCATTTGCAGCCGCAGCCGCAGCCTGTAGGCAGGCCAGAAAGGCGCTTCTAAAAATAGGCGCAGGCGTATTCGGCTCGCAAATTGCTTGCCAGTGACCGTGGCGTGGAGTGCGGAGAGCGGCGAGTTGTTAATTCCTCGGGTGGGAGACGCTAGCAACGACGCGAGGGGTGGGGAGGCGGCGGCACAGGGTGCTCCGGCGGCCACGCCAAACACAAACAGCAAGCGATAATCAATATATATGTACACAAACTGCCCAAAATGGGTTCGCAACACGGGCGCAAACACTCGGTATTTCGGTGAAATGAAAACCCAAACAAGTTTTCCGCAGCTGCGTCACAGACGTCGGCGTCGACGGCGGCTGGCTAGCTGTAAAAAATGAAGCACGCACACACACACACATACAAGCACAACAACCTTGGTTGAGCAACGGAAACTGCTTTGTGCAGTTCGCACATAAATTATTCACATACTTTGTACTTGTTCAGGACCCGCGGCACTGGCAGATTTCTATTGGCTTGGTTTAGCACAGTGTGTGGCTTGGTATCAGGCGCCGCGGCGGTTTTAAAAATAGCCTCCTCTGGCGCGACGAAAATCACGTCTTTCCGAAATGAAAAATTGAAAATATTGGTGATACCAGAGGCGAAAAGTGTAATAATATCGAAGATAGAGCTGGGAAACTATCGATTGTACTATCGAGGCATCGAATTTTTACCTCTCTGACGCACCATCGATAGGTTTTGTCGCTATCGATGGTGCTTTGCACCTTTCTTCACTGTACCACTTTTTTAAAAACCCGTTCAAGCACTGATTTCAGCAAAACCTGATGAGAGATATTAGTGCAATTCATTTTAATGTTTTATGCAAAATTAAAATCTAACTTTGACATTAAAATATTAAATAGTTTTTTTTTAAATTGCATTTTTATTGGTGTCGAATGCGACACTTTTTATCATCATACTTTGCATATTGTTTTTAAATATTTAAGTACATAAGAAGATTATATATCCGTTTTATTTCGACTCTTTGTATTATTGTAGTTTTATTCTACACAGATTCACTTCCGCAAATTGTTAGTTTTTATGGAGAAACTCATTGATATTTTGAAAATACACATTTGTATATTTATTCTGCAGCCCTGACATTTATCGGTCTGGCAGCACCAATTCATCGGGGGTTTCCTTTAATTGCGGTAAATAAGCATGGTCGAGTACCGAATACAATTAGACTTTATCAGAATCATGGATTAGCATAAGAATCAATGATTACGTTTGAATGGTGCAGGAGACATATTTAGCTGCACAACCAGACGAAGCCAAAAGAATCTGCAGCTTTGTGGACGGATCTTTGCAATAGCCTTTGGGTTTATCTGAAAAATATATCGATCGATTCTTAAAAATCAAGCATCAGAGTGTCGCGCTTGTCTTATAGGGATTTCCAGATTGTTCCTATGGCTCCATTTAATAAATATTAAAAAATGCATGTTTACTTTTATATTTGTTATTTTATTCCTTTAATTCTCATTCTGCTGTGGGAGCAGCTGTAGGGCCTGGGAAAGACTCATCACGGCCACCAGTAAAGTGGTGACCTGCTGTTGCCGCTGGTCTGCGTCCTGCTGCTCCACCTGTTGGTCCTGCTGCTCCACATTTTGGTCCCACTGTTCCACCTGTTGGTCCCACTGCTCCACCTGTTGGTCCTGCTGCACCACATTTTGATCCTGCTGCTCCACCTGTTGGTCCCACTGCTCCTCGTGTTGGTCCCACTGCTCTACATTTTGGTCCCACTGCTCCACCTGTTGGTCCTGCTGCTCCACCTGTTGTCCCCACTGCTCCACCTGNCCTGCTGCTCCACCTGTTGTCCCCACTGCTCCACATGCTGGTCCTGCTGCTCCACATACTGGTCCTGCAGCGCAACCTGCTGGTTCCATGCCGCATCAGCGGGAGCAGGATCAGCAGGGCGCAGCCTACTCATAATGAAGCGTCGAATTTGGTTTTGTTGACCCAACGAGCAATCAATATTGCGGACGAGCTGGTTGGCCAACCTCTGCCTCTCCCGGTAGTTAAGGCCGCCGAACCCACGACCTCCGCGTACTATAGGCCCTCCACGACCTCCGCGTACTATAGGCCCTCCACGACCTCCGCGTACTATAGGACCTCCACGACCTCCGCGTACTCTAGGTCCTCCACGACCTCCACGACCTCCGCGTCCTCCACGAGATCCGCGTCCTCCACGACCACCGCGTCCTCCGCGTCCTCCTAGACCACGGACTTCAACGAGTTCGCCATTAAAATAGAAATTAAACTCCATCTGAAATATAGAATTTCACTTATTATTATTAAAATATTACATATCTGCTGCAATAAAAATGCTTACCTCGTGCTTGCAGATTTTTCGACGAATTGCGCGCTATTCTATAATTTGGGTTGCCAGACCAAACGATAAATGCTGCATTTTGTTCAGCCAGGGCTGCTACATATACAATTGTAAATTTTAAAATTAATTTCCTTAAAAACGAATAACTAAACATTTGGATATTTTAACCAAAATTTATTTAAATTTTTCGCTTTGGTTTAGTATGCACTATGGTACAAGCCGAAATATATCACTCCCATAAAATTTATCGTCACAAAAATAGAAAAATTTAATGAAACACTTACCATATTTTAATTTAGTGACAACAAAATCTGCCAAAATTTGCGGGTTTTTCCATGCATACTTTATATAATTATTTAATTTTCAATAAGATTTTTTTCTGGCGGGTGACTTATTGGTAGGGGTCAGAAAAAAGAACAACTTCAAATTTCCAAAATCGACGGTTCAATCAAATTAAAATTTAATTCAAAATTAAAGAACAATATTCCCGTTTGATTAAAATACGTCGAAATAGAGCAAACCTCGAGGTTAGTTCACCGTTTGTGGAAAATAAATCTCTTCTAAAGTTAAGATACAATTAATATCCTTTAGCTTATCGGGTACTATGAAACACGCAAAGATAATTAGAAAAAAAATATAGAGATCCAAAGGTCGAATACCCGCTAAACCCAATAGGAAACAACTTTTTTTTTTAGCATTTATAAGCTTTATGTTGTTTGATTAAATTGTTTGTTTACGAACAAATTAAAAAATACAAAGTGTTCCATTTCCCACAGTTCCATTTCGAAGCAAATTTGACGGACATGTATTAATTAAAATTTTTACCGTTTAACAAAAAATCTAAATAAACTCTTTGTATTATTCAGAATATTTTTTTAATATAAAATAATATTATTATTATTATATTATTATTATATCTTTGTAGTTTCTTTTATCAAACTTTCTTCTACTCTGAGATATGAACCTATTTTGTATTATCTCAGACTTTTGTTTTTTATTCCTTTGAAAATCGGATTTTACAAGATTTATATATATTTTTATATAAGATAATAGAAACTTTTGATTTGTATGGTATTGAGATAAGCGAAAACACAGCAGTCTTTGATATCAGATGGGAAATCAATTTAATATTAATATTATAATTTATTACTCCGCACGTTAAGATGGAAGAAAATAAAACAAAAATTAGCTTGGGAGAGGCAGAGTTATTTAAAACTGTACGGAAAAGAGCCAAATATAGGACTTAAATCCCAATTGACACTTATATTCGCTTATTTACTTTTTATCTTATTTTTTGGCGATTTTCGTTTATTTTTGTACCAAGTTATAAATGTACCGGAGTAGTTCAACATTAAATATTATTTAGGTACTTGGTGTACAACTTGGATTAGTACTTTCCCCTGACGCGAACCACGTACAGAGATATCTGGCAGCCCTTTATATACCAATAATATACTTTAAATACCTCACTAGACCGATCCGGCTACACCGTTACGACAAAAACAAGATTTCAGCATTTGCAACTAAAAACTAAATATGATTGAAATAACGTGCAACGATCGCCTGGGCAAGAAGGTAAGTAAGTTCAGAACTTCTAGTGAGCGCTTAAGGAACTTTTGTATTTGGCAGGTGCGCGTCAAATGCAACCCAGACGACACCATCGGAGACCTTAAGAAGCTCATTGCGGCACAAACGGGCACAAAGCACGAGAAGATTGTCCTGAAAAAGTGGTACACGATCTACAAGGACCCCATTCGCCTATCCGACTGTACGCCTTGTAGCAATCTACCAGGAACCCAATAATTACATTTCCCTTCTTACAGATGAAATCCACGACGGCATGAATCTGGAACTGTACTACCAGTAAACATTCGCTGGCAATGCGTTCTACATCTGGATTGTATCTTTTTTATAGCTATTACCTGATAAATTAAACATTTTTGCATAAGTACTGTCAGTTTTGTTATTGTTCAAGGCTTGCAAAGGGGGTGGGTAGATACGGTTTTTAAAATGTATCCCCCGGCGGACGCCTCTGCTTTAGAAGCGTTGCCAG